>VYXC01010460.1:729058-844661 GCA_013397175.1 Platysteira castanea | reverse complement strand
GAGGGCGAGGTGTGAGGGTGTGGAGTGAGGGTGCGGTGTGAGGGCGCGGTGTGAGGGCGAGGTGTGAGGGTGAGGTGTGAGGGTGCGGTGTGAGGGTGTGGAGTGAGGGTGCGGTGTGAGGGCGCGGTGTGAGGGTGCCGTGTGAGGGTGAGGTATGAGGGTGCGGTGTGAGGGCCGGGCACGCTGCTGCTGCTGCTGGGCCCCGCCGGGCCCAGTGTGCGCAGAGGGGCTCCTGCTCTCCGGGGCGTGACACAGCTCTGAGCCGGTGAGGGTGCACCTGGTGCTCCCCTGAGCCCTGCCCTCCCACCTGGTCCTCCTGGTGCTGCCCTGTCAGAGGGCAGAGTGATGCTTGTGGAGCACACGTTTGCAGGGTGAAATCCAGCAGCGACTGAAAGGCAAATCCAAAAAAAAAGCCAAGGGTTGTGGCAGAAGGGTATGGTAAGCCGCCTTAATGGGAAAGATTGGCCAAGCAGCAGCAGATGTTGGCTCCAAATGCCTCTTTTCCTTGGCCTCTGGGAGAGAGGTGCAGCTGCTTAATTTGGGTCATTAATCCCACGATTGACTCTAGAAAGTGTATGGAGGTCAGTCCAGGAAAATTGCACAGTCGATTGCAGGATATTTTTTTGACAAGCCAGGGGTTAACCACGTGTTGGTTCTTGAGTTGCCTAAATCGATACCTCAGGAGTGACCCTTTCCACAGAAACAGTTACAAAAAAGCTGGAACACAGGTTTGAAGTATTCCAAGGCGTAGTGAGCCTCAGAGAATAATGTATGGCCCCGGGCAACAGAAGTGAATAATTTCAAGGTGAATCGTCCAGTTTATCTCTACTTTTGATTTGTTCCTTGTTGAGTTGAGCCTCTGTCATTTTCCCCTCTATCCTTCCTCTGGATTTCTTAGGAAAGTGAAGGAGAGCATGTGATGCTGAGCTTTTCTGTGTAAGCAGACTGTCTGTCAGCCTTCTCTTCGCTCTCTGGCTGGCCTTTGCCAGTCCTTGGCTCCAAGCGAAATCTCTTCTAGCTTTTCCAGCACACTGTTATCCTTTCTAAGCAGCCTAGTTTTACCTCAAAGGCCCTATTTTAGGGCCCTTTTTGGTGAACACTTTTGGTGGTGGGTTAGGTAGGTGCTTCTCTTGGTAACTTCCTTGGTGTGCTCTCAGTTGCAGTGATAGGATCACTCTGAAGCAGTTTTTAAGCCAGTAAATCTGGATGGGTATCAATCCATCTCTCCCAACTCTGTGTGACTGCACAAACAGTAGGAGTAGCTCAGCTAAAAGGCAGTTGAGTCACAACAGGGCTGCCATGAGGAGCAATGTTTGCTGAGGTGTGCCCTTGGAGTCACAGCTCTGCAATTCCGTTCCCTGTGGGACATCTCACAGTAGTATTTTGCTTTGGTAAATGGAACATTTTGGATGACCTATCTGAACTAATAAATCAGATTATGCATTTGCTTCCATTTTTAAAAGGCCTACTGTTTTTTGCTCATCAGGTTTTAACATCATTAGTGCTCTCAGCAAAATCATTCCCTTCTCTGCATCCCTGGTAACTGGGAGTTTGCCTCGTGCTGTGTTTTAGAACTTGTTAGCTAATTTTTAATCTCAATTCCTTCATTTCTGCTGTTGGTAGCTCCCACACTTGATCTTGAAGTTCACAACTACACTGTTGTCTCTTAATTGCCTTCCCTATTCTTCTGCAAGGCTGCTTGTCTGTAATTATTATATCCTGTTGTGCTTATTTTGCTTGAAATACTCTGTTAGTGTAGAAAAAATGCACATGTATGAGAAGCTGTAAACTCCAGGATAAAGTAATTTTTACCACGTGACCAGACCACATGTCATGACCACAGTGTCCCACAGATGCAACAATTCTGTGATGTAAAGGATGTAAATTATAAATAAACTTCCCTCATGGACAGATTTCTGCATTGCTATACTTGAGGGTATTTCTTGAATACTACTCTGGAAGGTCTGTCTCTGGCATCATTTGGATAAGCTGTGCCTAATTGCGCCCCTTTCAGGATAGCAATTTTCAAAGCTCTCCTATTCCACCCCTACAAGCTCCTGTCCTAACTTGTGATGCAAAGGGCACATAACTCTTGTTTGTGATGCTGTGCCTTATCTGCCCCTTTTCTTTTGCTGTGCATTTTCCTGCTTCCTGTCACTTTTTAGTCTGAGAATGCTTCTGTTGTTTGACAGTCCCAAAGTCTGTTTCTTCACTGTCTCTCAGAGCAGTTGTTCTCTTAAAAAGGGCAGTCTGAAGGGAGTAGCTGTTCAGAGGCACTGTGTGGTGATGGAGCATATGATGGTTTGGACACATTGTTGAATAGGGAGGTGCAGATATACTGACTGTGTGCAATTTACTCCTTGGTGCCTCACCTCCTGAGGGCTTTCTCAGCCTTAAGCTGAGGACCCAAGGAAAATCATATAGAGGGAAGTGTGATCAACCAATAATAATAGAGTAAAAGATATATTGCTTAAAATGAGTTGCTTAGGTAGGGCTGGCAGAAATGCTGAGGAGACTGGTGCAACTTTAGCCCTTCTCCTCTTGCATAGGCACTTGGCTGTGGATTGACAGAAGGTGCCTGTCTTGATATGAGGGTTTACAGCCTCGACTTTCCTCTGGGATATGGGGTTTTGTATGGGCTTTAAGAGAGTCCAGAGGTGGTTCTGTGTTCTCCCCTTTTGCCTCTTCTTTTAGGAGCCACAGTATTTGATTGCTGTAGCAATCCGGTTTTCATTTCCTCTTCTGTCTTGATATTTTATTAAATATTAGCAGTAGGAAGGAGAGCTGAAGGACCAGTCTCCCTTTGCTTGGGAAGAAACCCACACAGGTTGGGCTGTTTGCACTTGCTGAACTGAGAGCTGTGCAGCCATTCTCTGCAAATGACTGTGAAACCTTCAGCTGCAGTGTCGATGGCAGACGGACATGCATTTGAAGGAGCTAAGCTTTGGCCTAGATTTACCCAAGGACAGCCAGGCAGTGCTCTGTGCTGTGGGAGTTCCCCCGCTGTGGGCTCCCCCTCTCCTCCCCTCCTCCCCTCCCCCTGGAAGGATGGGACTCTGGGGGCAGGGAGCATGCCCTGGGTACACAGGTTTTCTCTGTGCTGCTGTTTCTGTTAAGCTAATATACCCAAGTCCTGTTCCCCTATTGGCCCTTCATGTTCCCTCCGCCCCAAAGATCCTTTACTTTAGTTGGAGTTTTCGCATGAGCCTTGTGTTTTGCTCGCAGACTGGGGTGAGTGTGGGGCAGAAATAAACGTATTTGAAAATCTATGCAAAGACCCTTCCCTATTCTTTCCCACTGGCACAAACTCTTCGGGAAGGTTGCATCGGACTGCAACACTGTGCTGTAGTCGTGCTCTGTCCTCAGAGTTCTCTGGGGATTGCACACTGACCAGAGCACCCCTAATAGAGATCTGGGGATTTATTTTGCTTATGGAGCAGTAAGGGTCTCCCGCAAGACTGAGTTACAAAAGCTTCTAAAGTGGGATCAAGATCATCTGGACAATGGTTTGTGCTTTAAAAATGTCACTGGATTTCCTTGAAATCAAACAGTTGCTGAAGATCCAGGCCCTTCCTGATTTCTGCCTTTGTCATGTTGTGATGTTTGCATTTGGCTTTTCAGTTTTGCAGCTGCTTAACAATTTAGCACTTTTGTTTTTGTTATTCTGTCTGACTTTGAGATCTGCACATCTCCAGCATGGCCCTGGGTGAAACAGCTGACCTAGACAGCATAGGCAGGACTGACACCAAGAGCCAAACCTATGGGACTAGACTAAGTAGGAGATAATTAATTTTGGTCAACTACACTTCAAAACGGATGATATCTCCTACTGAGGAGGGGAATATTCATTGCAGAAAGATGAAAAAAAACAGCACCAACTATGACCTGTGTCTTTACTCCTCTTTTTGAAGATAATAGCTCTTAGAGCTTAAAATTGTCATATTTAGGGAAGCTACTCTATCTATTTTAGGTGGAAGTCTTGGATGAAGACTAAGTACCTCTTCCACCAGGTTAGAACATCCTGTCTGGGTTTTCAGCACCATACACAAATACACACTTAAAGTTTATGGGCATTTTCCTTTCATTCTTTGGGATGTGAAAGAATGTAATTGGTTGCAAGAAGTTTCTCTCCTTTGTAGCCCAGATCTTGAGGACACACAATTGCATTTTGAGAAACTTTCCCAGCAGCCGGCACTGAGATGAATTAATTATTTTTTTAAGTAGGCCAGAGTCTCAGTTTGTGTGAAGTGATGATAACAGATGGCACCACTTTGTGTAGGTGAGGCACGGCCTGAACACAGAGGGAAGAGAGAGGACCACCTGGTTGTCAGACTCCTGGCAAATTTTCTTGCTCTATTTCCTCAGTTTGCCTGTCTGTAGAGCAGAGATAAGTTTTCCCTGGAGGAAAATCACGTATGTGAAGGGCTTTGAAGATAAAAACCACTCTATACTCATTGCAGTTAGCTTTACATTAAACCAAAGCATGTACTGTTATCTAACTCTATTATGCTGTGTGTCTCTGAGGGATTCACACATTGTATCTAAAAATCAAGACCTTGGAAATGCTAGTGTGTTGTCAGTGTAGGGAAAGTGGAGTTGTGAGACTATGCTTCACTCCAGGTTTTAGCCAAGAAAAAGGAAAGGCATTGCTAATTCTTGCAGTAATGAACTTTTTTCCCTTCATACTTCAGTTGCTGGAGTCATGTGAAAGACTTAGGCAGCAAGGGCAAGAGGGGAAAATGTCATCTTTCACATGATTTAATGACACTAATTGCTGACTTGAATACTGGTGCATAAATTTAATTAGTAGTAATGTCTCAGCATACTGCAGGGAGTCTCATTTTACTGACCAGATGACACATTGTTTTGATTTAGGTTAAAGAATGTTTCCAGGCAAACTTGCTGTATTTTGCTGTGTTTAGTAATGTGCATTTTGAGAAAGTAAACATAGCTTATCCTTCTCTTGAGAGTGTTTGCCTATAGTAGAGAATTTTTATACTTTCAACTGACCAAATACTGTCCAAACCTATTGGAGCCATCTTAGGTCAATTGTAAAGTAGTGTAATTGTGGTTTTCTGGTACTTCCAGGTCTGTTTATAGATGATGTAGAGTTTGTACAGAGATGTTATGCCCATATTAGCCAGCTGTAGTAGCTGGAGGAAGAATCAAACTTTCAGATAATTTTTGTTCATTGAAGATCTTTTGGTTCGGGGGGGTGGGGGGTTTTTGGTTTGAGGGTTTTTTTCTTGGTTGGTTGGTTTTTGTGTCTTTTTTTCCCTTGTCAGTATTAGATGATCCGATAACTTCTATCACCTCTCACAGACAGAAGAGTAAAAACCTCTGAAGTAGCACAAGCCAAGGACAGAACTTACCAGCTCCTGAAAAATACTTATGTGCATACAGAACAAAGAAATGCTGTATGGACATACTGAAGAGAGAAGACATCTGTAAACTGACTTTATTTGTGTATAAGACCTAGCTGATAATAAGGTTAATAGAATACTAACTTTTGTGGCTTGGAGAAGGAGCTCAGAAGTGGTAAGATTCTAAAAATGGGGGCTTCACACAAAAAGAAGTTGCTCACTTGGTCTGTCTTCTGGTGGCTGCCTTGATAAAGGCACTGCCCTTGCTGTGGGCCCTGAGGTCCATCAGGGCGGTTCTGGGTGGATGCCCTGTGCCTTTTGCAGGACATTATGTCTTGCTATCAAAACAAGAGAGCACTGAAAGCTCTTTGGAAACTATGGATACTTCCTCACTTTTGTTTAGCTTTCCTTTGTCTGTTTTGCAGCTGAGGCAGCTTTTTGGGAGTGCTGAGCCTGCTTTCCCATCCAAGGTTTTACCTGACAATGGCCAAACCAATGGCAGATGAGAGAAAGGCAGTTGCATCTGGAGCACTATCTCCAGAACGGTAAGCTTGGCTATAACAACCTGATCAGCTTTCATATGTGGGCTTAAACCTTTAAGGATGTGTCTACAATTGTGACAGCAGGGTGTTCTACCTTCTGTACTGAGCTGAGTTAGGGTGTATCTGAAAGGCTGGAGCTAACTATCACAGCCCTGTCCTGGCTGTTGGTTTACCGAGTTTAGAACATCAGGGTATCGTATTTCTCTTACTTCTGAAGCAGCTGCCTTTCTGCAGGTTTCCCAAAATGTAAGAGTGCAGCTTCACACTGAACAGCCTGTAGTCTCTCCATTCTCTGTCCCTCTGGATCAGTGAGTGGAGCCACCCACCTCTGCTGCTCCACAACTGCCAGAGCTGAGGTGAGACCCAGTGTATAAAAGACAGACACAAAAAAGGCAGGCACTTGGACAGGTAAAAGTGTAACACGGACTTCCTCCCTTCAAGGGTTTCTGAGAAGATTTATGAGAATTATAGGAAGAGTTTGTAGAAAAATTAAATCTCAGTGCAATGTGCTGTGTCATAGGGGTGTGCAGGATCCCTGGAACGGGTCTTGTGAATTTCATGTAAGCCAAGATAAAAGAAAAAAATCCATTTCAACTACTCAAAAAGAAGGGCGTGCAGGAGGATGAGCTTAAAGAGGTTTTGTAGCCTCTGCCCTCAGATATTTTGTGCCAAGACTTTTTTCCAGAAACTCAGGGTTAGTCTTTAAAGTTTTACTTAGTGATTATTCTATCTTTTTTCACTTGAGTATTCATTTCTTTTAAAGTTACTGGCCATGAGTGACTACAGAGTTACATGGCCAAGAACCCTACTGAGGTCTTGCTTTGGAAGAAGAGCAGCATTCCATGTATTTTGCCCTGCTCATAGCTTCAGTGATTTAATAGACTCGTAAAGGCAGTTGGGCAGAAACCAAAGGATGAGTAAAGTAACACTGACTGTTAAGTCAACAGTCATGTTTTGAGACACTGGCCATGTTTTTCATCTGTTGGCTACTTTTGGTTTCCTCCCTCCCCATCTTCCTCTTGTTTTTCAGTTACTTTGGATTCAAATATTACAAATAGTGATGTCTTCATAGATTCTTTTTGAAAGCTACAGCAGGTAAGTTTTGCATTTTTCAGCCAAATAGTTTGTTATAAGAAAGAGTTGAAATATTATCCTACCTCCCAAGTTCAAGAATTCCTTTGCTATCTTCCTTTCCTTGTGTTCTTAGCATATCACTCTGCCTTGTACAGCAGTGAGTTCCAATGACAGAGTGCTCTCTGTGAAGCCTGGGTGGCAATAATAATAGTATTGCTATTGTTTTTTCTCATGTACAAACTTGTTTCTCACATGGAAAGAACTGCTTGCTTTGTTTTTATATTCTGTGGCATATCTGATGAATCTTTTGCCTCTAAACAGTTCACAGGAAAGTCTTTGTGAGAGCTCAATAGAAGGATTAGACACATTCTTGGATTTTGCAATTGTAAATGCTTTTTGATAGTGTCAGTGGTTTGCACTGATGAGTGTATTGATGACTGCTGGGAAAATGTCGTGTTCTCTTCTCTTGTAATTGTACTGATGGGTGGAATCTGGCATATATTTAGGTTGTTGTAGCCTAGATGACTTTTCAAATTAATTTTAATGTGGTCCATGGCATGTGTGATCTTTCTTTAGCAGGCTTGGAGCCTTGATAACTTTTGCTTGTGTCTGACTATTGCAAGTTGCCATACATCCCTTTTCCATTCCTCCTTTCCTGTTGTTGTGGTTCTAATGACAATAGTAGTGTTTTGGAGCAGGTGGGTGCAGTATGATTCCACAGCATTTTTAGGGAGGGGATGCTGTTTTGGTTTGCTGGGAAGTGCTTGGTGTGGTAACCTTGCTTGAAGTGAACTGTTCTGGGAAGTGGGCATGTTTTGACGGACCAAATATGAGGTTTGTGTCTCATGAGCTCTTTACTTGCTATGTGTGACTAATGTATGTAAGGGGAGTTCAGGAAGGCTATAGAAAAAGATGTGAATAAGTATTCCTAACAAATTCTAGAGAGATTTTTCCTACATACTTCATAAATAAAAAGATATTGTTTATTTACAGTCTCTTAAATTCAGACCTACTGGAGTGATAAAGACAGTGAATGATTTCTGATTTATGTTGTGAGAAGCAGTCTCTTTAGTTCTGATCCAATGCCTGCTTTAGCCCTACAGATGACTCCCAGTAATTACTGCTGAGTCTTAATTAGTCTTGATGAGACTGATAACAGGGCTATGGGAGAAAGTTAAATCCATCAGGAATGCCTGCAATATGGTGTCAAACACTGCCAACTGACTTTTCTTCTACAAAGTTCTGGCAGGAAATAATTCTTCAAAGTATCAGTCTCCAGTGTTTAAAGATGTCTTTTGACATGACAACACTGTGGATTTCTCTTAACACACCAGCAGAAATAATGTATATTAGTTTTTTTCTTTACACCAAGCCCTTTTGGTGAGGACAGGTGACTTGGTAAGTACATGTGCAGTACTAATTTTACAGGTTATGTACACGTGTATGGTTATAAAGGCATGTGATGACTGTGCTACCAAAAGCAGTCAGTTATTTTGTAGAGGTCAGGATAGGCACAGAATTATTCCTTAAATGGTACAAGGTCAGTACACTCTCAAGACATAAAATGAACCCAAATTTCTGTTCCGCAATACAATGGATTTTAATAAGCTATGTTTAGGCTTCTTGGTTGGCAAAGACAGTAGTTCTACAGTTTTATTTGCTTACAATTAAAACTTAAAATGATTGTGCTTACATAAATGCTGTTTCATAATACAAATAACAGTAGTGTTATATGTGTTTATTATGGCAAAGAACAATCTCCAAATAGACGTCCAATAACTCTGTGAAAGACAAGAGTGCATTCATTGTCGTTACCTGTACACAGTGCCTTTTATTGATGCGACTGACAGCTGGATAAGTATTCATTTTGGCTATTAAAGAATCTACCCAACAAACTGGCCTTGTTGTGCATGTTCTGGTCTGGTATTTAGTAGCATACTGTGGCTCGAGAGATGTTTTATGTCAGAGTGACAAAATTTCTCTAACAGCATTGAAAGACATGGAGTGAAGATCATTCTTAAAGCACCTCTGTGCTGTACTTTTCTTCCCTGTTGTTGAAGATGTGTAGGCAGCACTTAGTGCCCTACGTGTTTCTCGGGAGGAAAAACACTGAATGTTTCTATGTTACTGATACTTCTTGTTAAAATCAGGCACTACCCCAAACTTCCTCATGTCATATTGCAAAGAGGGATGATTAGTGAATAAAAAAATCATTAAAAATATGAAAAAGTATGTTCCCTGCAATGGCAGGGACTGGCCTTGAGTAGTGAGTCTTGGCAACATGAAACAAGTTAGCACACACCTGTGCAAGCAACCTGGCAGCTAATGTGGGAGAAGTGGCAGAGGGACTGCACTGCAGGTGGTAATGAATGGGAAGTAGTCACTTTTCTGCCACCACAGCAATTTATTGAGCACAGATGTGTCCGCAGGTCAAACCAGTGCAGCTTTTATAATAGAAACCTTCATTTTTAATAGAATGAGAAAATGGGAAACCAAAGGTGAATGAGCTTGTTAGGGTAGGGATATTTTTCCCCTAAAAATTTGATTGCTGACCTTTTTTCACCTTCACTTCTATCTTTTACTATGAGAGAGAATAGGGCTATTCTCTCAGAAAATCTGTTAGTACTTACTTCGTTTTCTTGGTTTGCCTTAAACAGCAGTATTTAAGCTTCTACCTGAGGAGATTTGTATGTGTCATTGACTAAAATACAATACGCAAAGCGAAAAACCAAACTGAATTTAAGACTTTTTTGGTCCTTGTCCTGTGTTTCTTCTGAATGGGGTTGTGAAGTGTGTGCTGGAGTGGGAATGCTGTGCAAGGACCATGGCTTTACTGCAGCTGGTTGACAGTACTGAACATGACTCATCTGTGTCTGCACTCAGCATCACACCAACCAGCTGTATCCACCAACCATATCTAACAGGGCCAACTTTCCAAGTTTGGAACAAGCCCATGCAGACTAACCCTGCTTTCCAGGCGCTTGTGTTTGCCTGGCACCACCTTTTCTTGCTGCAGAGGTTACAGCAGGCATACTCTGGCTGTTGCCCCAGTAACTTATCCCATGGGAGCAGTTGTCAGGGGACAGCACAACACCCAAAACAACGGGAGACAGCTTGACAGAATGGATGTTTTGCTCGAAACAAACATTGCTGAAGTATTTACCAACACTATCATGTAGTAGAATTGAACATAAAATTGAATGACCTAACCTCTAACACCCTTGCCCTACCACTCTTTCAAACTCTGCAAACTTGACCAAGCTGGAAAGACTGATTCAGTATATCACTTACTACCTCTAGCCCCTAAAGACATGTGTTGTGGTTCTTGCAAGAATCCACTAACAAGAGGAGACCTTGTGACTGTGTTGTGTTTTCTCCTTTTTCATCAGAAGAAAGACAATATAAGCAGGTACATATATCCCTATCACTCTCATTTCCATGCAACTCATTGATATCCTTGAATGTAACTTGAGATTGTGGTCTGTCTGTGTTGGGCATTCATGGAATAATGTGGTGTATACAGGATGCAGCTGTGAGGACAGCCAGTCACTATGTACTTATGAATAGAATTGAGACATGTTTCCTTGAAGCAGCAGAGGTTTGGCATTGGCAGTCTAGGAGGCTGACCTTTTCCAGTCTGTGTTGAACAGCAGCCTCTAACATGAGAAAAAGGATTCAGGTGCTGATGAAAGGACAAATTAAAAGTTTGAGTACTTGAGCAAATATAACACAGCAGAGCCTAATAACAGACAAAAAGTAACATTCTTATGTGGTTCTTCACCAAAGGACTCTGATATAAGATGGTTTTCTTTCTGAAAAGCAAGCATGAGGCCAAGGATTGAATACCATAGAAGAGTTGTGGTGCGTATGGTATCGGCAATATAGGTAAAATGTGACTCAGAAATCTGAAGGTGTTACCAGGAATCAAAGCTGGTCTGATCACAGGCTGCATTTCCTTGGCTAGAGCCCCTCTCTGACCATGCAATCTCTGCTCCCCTGACCTTGTAACACACCACTTGTGCAAGCAATGGAGGAATGCACGTTTGGAACATTCCTCTCCTCTCACTCAGTAACTCACAAATGTGTTTGGATGTGTATGTACACAAATAGAAGACTGAGTATCTAAGACTTCAGCACTGCTCTAAAAATGTTATTTGTTCATATCAAACTAGGTTATGTTTCTTATTTATTTAACTTCTGTTTCAAAAGTGCAGCTGGACATAGAACTGAATTTCATCTGAATTTCATATGGGAAGTTCCTATACTTTCAGACTTGTATTGTGTGCTGGCCAAGGGGCAAGGTTTCTGGCATGGAAAGCTTTGAAGAATTTTAATTCAAGGATGTCTGTTTTATTTTTGTTTCAATGTTAAGATCCAGTTCAGTCTCCTGACCTGCTGTTCTTTTCAAATATGTTGTAATAAGGACCTCATTCTCATCCTTTTTCCTTTTATGGTCCATGCTTCTTAGCTGAGCAACAGAGCCAGCTGAGAGCTTGCTGGGGATTCAGGTTGCTTGACTCCTGTTAAAACAAAATCACTTAACTTGAAGTTCTCTTAAGGAAAAATGGGAGTGATAAAAAGATATCTAGATATCTTTCTTGCTGTATAACATATATTTTGAGGTCTTTCTGGTTGTTTCTATTTTTGTTGGTTTATTGTTTGTTTTTTTTATTTAAGAAAACTTTTCCTTTTTTCATCAAAACCAAAATCCAAAGAGAATGCCTAACCATCTCTATGTTACTCTGTATTCCTATGTTAATGACTGAGCTGTGCTTTAGGGTACTGGGACAGACTAGTGGGTAGCAGACAGTAGTTCTAGATGTTTCAGGAGATTTTACTAGAGGTAATAGTAACACTGTTAAGGGGATATTCAAACAATATTAAGGGATACAAGAAAGTGTCCAAGTTACATGGTGTGTTTCCTGAATTTCAGGAGAAAAAGTGTAGAAAACATGAATAGTTCTACTGAACATCTACTGTTGCCAATATGCAAGGTTTCTTTATGTTGGTGCCTTTTTGTGCCCCGAGCCACCAGGAGAGGAAGCACAAGGACCCCAAGCAAGGCTGCTCTGAGAATGCAGCAAGTGAGAGCAGTTAGGCTAGCATCAGGGGCAGAAGCAAAGAGGCAGAAACATAGCCCGACTCTGTACCTGTATTCCTTTATTTATGTACCTGTATTTCTTTATTTCCCCTGTCCCCAGAGGAGACAGGGAAGCTGTTCACAGAAGGGAAGGCTGGAGCCAGAGGGCGGGGTGATTGGGGATGTCTCCTTATATTAGGGGGAGGGGGAAGGGGATGGACCCGTGGTGACCAGCCAATCAGGCTCTGCTCTGGGGAAAGTCCTTAGTACTTTCAAATTTCTACCCGCGCTTGGAACAATGGAAGGCTTGAACAGTCACGTCCACATGGCAGGGACAGGTCCAGGCATGTCTCTCTGGGAGGGGGAGGGGGGCCCTAGCCATGTCCAGGCATTTTCCAGGCAGACCGCAACAGTTTTGAGTAGATAAGACTCTAGTGCTCTTTCCAAAATTAAAATAGATGCTTGGGAAAAAATTGAGCTTTTGCTGCAAATTTATTTTAAAAGAGATTTCCATCCATTTTGGTAGTGATTAGGATTGCCACGTGTACTTACTGAATGGATCATTGCTAACACTGGTAAATGTTTTTTCTGCTGTATTTGTATTAAACTTATGCTGGATTCTATTGTGTTATTTTAGGGACATGCCTGTATTTGTATTTCTTCACTTAACACTGTCTTCTCCTGCCTTACAGACTGCACTGTTTCCTCCTTTTGTTTTATGTAAGTAATTTTCTTTGGTCTCAACAATACTTCACTGATAAGAGGCTAAACACAAATATTTGTAACACTGAACAATGTGTGGAGTTTCTGGCATGGACAGTTCTGCCTTCTGGGTTAAAAGCAGGTGATAAAAGGAAAGGGGGAGGGGAATCCCCAAACATAGCAGTTTAAGATGATTCTTATTTTTGGTTTGCTGTGTCACAACCTTACTAACGGAATCACAGAATTATAGATGGTTTGGTTTGAAAGAGACCTTAAAGATCATCTAGTTGCAATCCTCCTGCCAGGAGTGGGGACACCTTCCACTAGACCAGATTGCTGAGAGCCCTGCCCACCCTCTTCTTAAACACTTCCAGGAATGGGGCATCCACAGTTTCTCTGGGCAACCTGTTCAAGTGTCTCAACACCCTCACAGTAAAGATTTCAGCTTAATATCTAATCTAAACCCACCCTCAGTTTAAATCCATTCTCCCTTGTTCTATTACTACATGCCATTTTAAAAAGGACAGTAATCAGAAGTTGGAGATAAGTAGTGAATTTGTCCCCAGTGCCATGATGTGAAACTGTGCTTGTAGTTCAGTAGAATCAAATAAGATAAAATAATGCCATTTTAAAAAGACAGCTGTGGAAACCGCTGGTTTAAGTATTAAACAGTGATACTTAATGTGACTGTTCTAGATGGGACAGATTTTATTTCCTCTAACACATCCTTTCTTGAAGATCCTCACAATAATCTGCCTACTGATATGTTGCACAGTGTTCTTGGAGAACTCAAACTGCTTGGAACCAGCTTGAAACTTTGAATCATGCTTGTCTTTTTCCCCCTCATGATTGTTGAGTAGAGAGGTGGCAACTAGGGTAGAGTGCTGTGAGATGGGACTCACTAGGAGTGGCAAAAGGGTAGTGTGACCTCTGTGTTCCCAGCCCTGGGCTGCCACAGTGGATGAGGTGCCCTGTATCCAGGTTGTAAAAACTGCAGGGGTGGTAGTGAGGATCTTGGAGAAGTAGATGCATGACGTCCTCCATGTCCTTTCCCTGTGGAGGCTTCATCATGGACAGCACAGACCCAGAAGCACACTGCGGTACTTGAGCCTTTGAACACACAGTAATCCCCAGCACTGCTGAGCCCCAGGTGGTAAACTGGCTCTGTAGTGACCTGCTTGCTCCTCTTGAGAGTCAGTAATGAGGGGTGGGTCTTTATCTCATTCTGATGTTTGTATCCCACGTTTGTTCCACACTTCACACACATTTTTATCACATGTGAAGTGTTTCACACCAAAATATGCGTGCCAAAGGTATTTGTGAGGAATGTCTGCTCCTTCCCATGTGAGGAAAGTAGTAAAGTAGTCAAGAAAGAATGGCAGATGATTCTCTGTTGTAAGAGACAGAGGGGCTTTTGTATCTTCACAGAAGAAAGTAGCACTTATTTTAATTAAGAGGAACAACTAGACTTATCTCCTGGATAAGAAAGAAATAGATCTGGGGATAAAGATTAAATCCCTAGAAGGACTCAATGCCTTGAGAAGAGGTTCTTTTATTCCTTAATACACGTAAATAGGTGTGTGGGTATGCAAATAGGTGAAATATTGGGTGTCAGGAAAATCTGTGAGAAGTCTGTTTAAATAAGAAAGATTGTTTTGGTTTGGCTTTCCTCAACTTTTCGCCACATATTCTACAAACTTTTGTAACAGGTTCTTAATTTTCAGTTCTTGTTGGGAAAATCCCCAAACCAACACTTGTTTGTACTTGACCTTACCTTGAAACAATTCTTGATTGAGTCAGATTTACTGGAAAGTATAGTCTTTCTGACTGAAAAAAAGTTATCAGTCTGAACACAGTCAGTTAATTGGAGTCATGCATCCTAAGATGTTCTCCAGGGTGCCGAAAGAGGGATAATAGAGCACACAGCATAAATGTCAGCTCTGCCACCCTGCTCTTGCTAACCTTGCAAGAGTTGGGAGATGCTCCTGTATACAGACACCATGAAGACTCTGCAGAAAGATGCCAAGAGTACGTGAAACCTAAGGGTTCCCAGGAACCTCCCATATTTTCTGCCAAGCTAGCAAATGTGGATAAAAGAAACTAAAATCTAATGTTGCATGCACTTATGTAAAATTCCAGCATTTTCCTCTGCTATGATTGTCAAGGGAAGTATCTCTTCTCAATTAACAAAAATGCCAGGACCATTGCTGTCTTCTGATATAGGGCAGTCAACAGGAGAAGGAGCTGCAGTGATTAGTTTCTGCCACCTAATCCAGATGGAATCTCAAGGGTGTTCTCAAACTGGTCCCCATCTTCTTGAAATGAGTAACAGACTTCTCATGCAGAGCAAGGCATGGCACTTTATAAATATGAGCTCAGGAATGTCTTTTAGGGACATATAAAGTCTTGATATAAAAGCAGTAGAGAATAACCCATTTCTGTGCACTATCTCACTGCTAGAATGTGATCTTTGCCTCCAGTCTGACTCTGTGTATCATCAGCTGACAGCCAATGGATCTGGCTTCTGTGCTTTAGTTTTCCAGATTGTAAATCACTTCTTCATTATGTCTACACATAAGATGGTTCTCTGAGGTCACTTATTTGAGACCTGTTTTCTCATGACAGCTTTCAGGTTTCTTCTTTATACCCCTCTCACTGTGCAGTGGTCTGGACCTTGGGCACTGGCACTATACAGTATTCCTGTAGCAGCGGCTTGGTCTATTCAGATACTGTAGGCTCATTATTCTCACCAGATGCTTTCTTAGGTGAAGGTAGAGGGATGAACTTTTTCCTTTTGGCAAGATTGTGGGTTTGAATATTCATTTGCAGTTGTGTATCCACCTCCTCTTTTTGGAGTCTCCACTTCTTAGGAAGTGACTGTGTCATGCCTACAAACACTGAGACATCAGGTAGCCTGTGTCACTTAACACCAAAAGAACCCTCCTCTAATTCTTCAGTTATCTTCCCATTTGCTGTTCTGCATATTTATTTTTTGTCATCTGCAAGCTTTAATAGTAATTTTAATAACTTTATGTGTACTAAATGGTAATCTCAATTGCTTATTTTACTTGGGTAAATAGGGAATGGAGCATCAGCATCTTCAGAAGGATTTCAGCAATATGGAAATCAATAAAACAGTGTTGCATTTCTATCTGACAGGATACGTTTAAGATCCCAACCCAGAGAGCCTTTCTGAACGTTTACCTCACTGATGGCTACATCCAGACACCAGACACTACTGAAAGAATATTACAGGTAATGGCTTTCTAGAATTGTGTTGAAAATTTCCATTTGTGAGAAGTGGACAAAAATTAATATAATTTCAATTAGGAAAGGATAAACCTCTCTATTTGAAGATATACAAGAGTATTTTCTGTGGGCTTTGAGGAGTTTATTGTACCAGAGGTCTGGGGGGCATTGCTGGTTTTGCAGANAATACTATAATAAGCATTTATCACATTAGAATTGCCCACAATTAACTTCTTCATGTTACATGTCTTCTCTTTATATGGCATTAAGCTGTCAAGTTCAGGTTTCCTTCACATGTAATAGAATCAGAAAATATATAGAGACACATTCATAATTAAGCTGCCTTTGGTTTGGCATAGTGTGGATGAAAGTTCTTGAACACTGAAGTCAGAAATTATCTAGTCTTCACTTATGTCTTGGATGGCAGCTGCTATTAAAACTGAGTGCACAATTGATGCATCTTTTTTTTCCGTGTGCTTCTCTTTACTTGTTTTGTGTCCTAGGTGCTTTCTGTGGAACTGTGTGTTTGCAGTGTTGGTGCAGTTCTAGCGCTGGCTCTCTGTATGTCTGTAACAGCTGCTTCAATACACACAGTAAACAACTGCTAGTTACAATTTGAAACCAGTAGCAACCAAATATTGTTTACACAACTGGCTGGTTTGTGTTTGAAACTTTCAGCTGGAGTTCCCTCCTTATGCCAAGAGAGGAGGAGCAGAAATGGCTCTGCCTGTTTTGTGTATTTGCACATGTAGGTGTGCACGAGGAGGGCTTCTTTGGTTGCCCTCATTTCCTAATCCTAAAAGCAATAACAAAGCACACATCTGTCAGATGAGTGCTGCTCTTTATCATGGGATCTTGAGATTTCCTCTCACCATACACAAAAGTGTGCACCATGTTTCTGTTGTGCCTTTGCAATCTGAGTTTGTGAAGGTAGTTTTCAACTGGCCATAGGTATAAGGGAGCTGAACATGTATTTTCTGTGCTCTGTTGAGCTGATGGGTGTTAGTCCAGCCTCTAAACTTACACTATCTGTGCACAGGAACCATAAACTGGATAACAAGAGGTGAACCCTTACTGGCTTTGTTCTGCCATGGGGTTTGCACGACCTGAGGCAATGCTGGGACCGGTTCTTCCAGGGGAACTTAAGTGTCAAAGTTGGCCTTAGACCCTGCAACAGGAGACTTGTAAGGTGAGAGATGCTGAAGGCAAAAAGCGTTGGGGGTCATTGGGAGATAGGAATGCTGATTTGAGGAGAGAGAAGTAGGTGCTAACAGGATGGAAGAAGTAAGGAGACATTTTTAGACAAGAAACTTGTATAGGGGCCTGGAGCAAGGAAAGGATTTTTTTATATACTTCAAAAAACATTAATAAATTTTGCTTGATAAACTTGTCAGTTTGCAGTGGATCAAGGTAATTTGGCTTGACAAACTTGTCAGTTTGTACTGGGTCATGGTAATTTCCAAGCCAGTCAGTGGTGTTGTATATTGCTTTGTATGTTGCTTTTATATATGTTTAACGTTTATGTGCCACAGTAAAGAAACAATGACATTTAAAATACTGCAGATAACATTTCTTCTCTTGTGGTCTTAAAGATGAAACAGGACTTTTGGAAATTATTTAGCTTTTGTCACTGTAAATTGCTACTACATTCACTGTTATTTTGTGGTGGAGGTAGGTTTTACAAACATCACTCCCTAATATTCTGGTGCTCAGGCAGCATATACCAGTTTGTGCTTTGATCCAATAAATAAAACCAGTCAAAATCGCACTAAATCTGAGATCTGTGTTTGCCATTCCTTGGAAATGCCATCTGGTATGCTTAGTATTACACTGCCAAGGGAGAACACAATAGTCTGTGGCTAGTTTCTTGAAGTAATTTGTAAGGACAGCATAGTGGCAGACAGAATAAAAGGTGATAGTCACTTTTTTGTCTTTTGTGTTTGGACTTATGAAACTTTCTTCCCATCATATCTGGCGGCTGAATTGACTGTGAGGCAAGTGATTTTCATGGTCTGCTGCCCTCTCTGGTAACAGCCCTGATATTAACAGGGATAAGGAAAACCTCACTAATGTGTTTTTTAATTTTAACTGTGAACAATTCTTTCCAACTTATATTTAGCTTGATGTCTACTTTTTTCGGCACAAAAACATGTCTGCTCTTTAAACCAACTGATACAGCTGGAGAAAACCCTTCTGAACCGTGAAGATGAATTTACAATGCTATCAATCTGACACAGAATTTGAAGTGTTTGGGGATTGGCACATTTTGGAAGAAGAGAAACCTGACACTTCCACCTTATGCTCAGACAAAGAAAGTCCATCCTCTCTGACCAAAGCATGAGGTTGCACAATCTGCCAGAGTAGCTATGACAGTAATATTCTCAGGACTGAAGAGATTTCTTATAATTGCTACAACATTTTCCTGAGCAAACTCAGGAGATTATGGTCACTGTGGAATTTAGGAATGCTTCAATGGTACTATATTCTTTTAGGTTATGGCTGTTTAAACTTATGCTTTGATTTTTCAGAACCTAAACCAGAATAAAACAACTGTCCCAGTCAGATTCAGTGGTTAGTGGGCTCACCTCTGCCTGATTTTTCTGTCCCCACTATCCCACTGTGCATCTGATCTTGCAAATATTGTCTGCATTGTCTGTTGGTGCTATTTCTGCCCTTTTTCAGAGAAGATGTAGAGAGGCCACAGCAAATTAAAAGCAACCCAAATGTCAAGCCAGATAGGGTTTCTCCTCCTTATGCACTATTGATAATGAAAGCTCAACAGAGCTCCAGTCTGCTCTTGTCAGAAGCCTTCGCAAAGAACGCTACATGACTGGTGTTTTCACTAAAGGGGCAGGACATGTAGATATTTCCTAGAAAAACAAGAGAACTTTATCAGCCCGGAAAATACACAAATCCTGTAAAAATACGTATTTGTGATGCTCATAAATAATGTTGTTAAGGCAGAGCACATAGTGCTCACTGTACAACAGGATTTGAGTATTTAGTAGTAAAGATCTGTAAACACATGGCAGATGCCTTGCACTAGAGAATAAATGCATCATAGTCTATTTTATTACATTTTTACATTGCTTTGAAACTTATGAAACTCATCACAAATTCACATGCTGGAATATGGGAGTGGTTATATTTTCTTTTAAACGAGCAGTTAAATGGGACATAAGGGAAAATTTAAAAACATTTAAGTTACGTTAATAGGTATTGAACAGTTCTTCCTTATTCATGCTAATGTATAGCGAAGCTTTTCACCTTTGTTTTTGAAGGTTACATAGTGTGAGGCAGGTCTGTTGAGAGAATTTATAAAATATTTTCGCCTATTTTTCTTTCAAAATTGTGAGGATAAAGTTCTCTCTGGTAAGTTTTACAAGGTGCTTAACTTAGCCCTCCCTTGGATTTCTTCTGTTGTTGTTGGCTGCAGTGGCTGAACCTGAAATCTGAACAAGGCTTGCTCAGCCTAAAAGACCCATCTGGTCTGAAATTCCCTGAAGCTCTCTCCCTCTATGTTTTGGAAAGTCTGGTAGTGGGGAACAAAGTACGGCAAGAGAGAGTGTGGTGTAGGGGTAAGGATTTCACATTTGAGTATCATCTCTTTGAGTTTACAAGTCACATAGCAACTTTACCACATGGGAACTATTGGGTGTGTATTCTAGGTAGGCATTTAATCAGAAGGCCATACCTACATCAAACATTTCTTAATTTACAGATCACATGCTGAGTTTAACAATAGGACAGGAAGCTCTCTTGTTATATTTATAAACAATGTCTCTAGCTCACTTTCCTCTATATTATTACATGTTTCTTTTCTTAACTGCCAATAACTGAAGTTTGACCACAGTGTTATTAAGTAAGCTGTAAATCAGGGTTGTGAGTGTGTGGAGAGGCTTTTGCATTCTCATTGGTCTGCTGATGTCCTGTTTCCCATGTGGGCGAGTACGTGGATGGGGTGGGATCCAGGCCTGTGTGACTGGGATAGGCTCAGGCCACATCAGGATGGTGAACAGTCCTAGCTGTTGACTGCAGTTAAGTTAGGCGTTGAAGTCATATAGCTTTTTTCAGTCTTTTCATTGGCGTAGAAATGTTAGTGCTTTTCCGAATGCTTTAAAATGAAGATCCAATTACTACTGGACTTACCAAGGAACTCAGGCTTGCTTAGTGAGGTAAGAACTTTACAGTCTGTGTCTGTTTTATTATTCCCTTGCTCTCTTCATTCTGCTGTGAAGGATATCTCTGAGCATACAGTTGGCAGTTACTGTGTCTCAAATGTATCTTCCACTGCTGTTCCAGATGAAATTATTTTTGCCTTGTATTGTGATATGATCAGATACACAAGAGAATAGAAAAGTTTTTCAGTTTGATTACATTTCTATGCATCTTTGATAATCCTCACAAATACATCAAGTCCAAATGTAACCCACATTCCACTGCCAAAAATGTTTAGATGCTCACAGGCTTAAAAAGGTATGTTTTAAGTGTTCTGGTGAATCATGCTATCGGCTTAGAATGAAATGTTTACAGGTTTGGGCCTTTAGGCTTATATTTTTTGAAAAAGTAAGCAGAAAAGTAGTGATCTCTGAAGAGTGACATGCTTTTCTTGCTGTACATTGGCATTTTACACATCTTGTCTGGTGACCTGTTCCAGAAAACACCAATCCTAGAAGTTTGCATCCATGTGTCCTGTAACATCTATCATGCTTAGCTGTGTTTTGAGTGAAGGCTATCCTATAAGACCATAGTCTCAGGAAGTAGAGATGTTCTGTGAGTAATGGAGCTTAGACTCAGAGAAGTGAGGAACAAAACTAGCTTGTCACTGTAGTTTACCCCAGAATTTGTATTGTTTTTCTTATCTAAAAGCACATTGCTAGCCGGCAATAACTGATACATGAAAGTAGTTGAACTATTTCACTAGATTTCACCAAATGTCTCTGTGGTTTTTCTTCTTTTCCCAGTGGCAAAAAAAGTGGCAGAATTTGAACTTCTTTATCTGAGTCTTCAGAGTATGAAGGAGTTGCACTGTAAGCTTGGGATCAGAGAGTGGTGAGCAAGAAGCTCAAGTGATGTATGACAGCTAGTACAAGCAGAGAAAGAAATCCCTTGAATAACTTAGTTATGAAGCCTTCAAGCTTCAGCAGCTTGAATGTTTGTTTTTTTCTGAGGCCAACTTTTAATTGGAATCAACAGGTTTCTGTGGCGCTGCATGTTTTAAATTTTAGCACTGTAGTTTTCCTGAAGGGTCCTTTACTGTAGATAGCTATTTATTCCCTCTTTCTTTCAGAATCTACAGAGAGGTGTTTTGTGGCTCCTTCCCTCCTAATATTTATACTTGCACAATGCAATGACCACAAATAAAAATATACTCTTAAACAATATAGAAGAGAACTTCGAGTTCTGAGTTGCAAGCTGTCCCTCTGGGCAGAGATGGATTACTTTTTATCTGAAGTGCTCATTTCTATACACTAATATACATAATACCTGAGGCCATAGCTTTAGCATTTCTTTCCGTAAGTGGCCTGGCTTAAACAGCAGAGCACTCTTCCCCTTTCATTTGCTTGTTCCTTGGGCTACTTCTCCATTATGCTGGTGGAATTGTGTGGGCAGACAATGGTAAACTGGACTGGTGAGCTAACCTGGTCTAAAAATACTGGCTCTTTATTTTTTATCTGGTTTTGGTGGCCTATTTTTGGCCTGAGTCAGTCCCCTGGTTCTGTTTGCTGTGCAGCAAATGGTAATGCTGACTTGTGGGTGAGGATAAACCATGGGGACAGGGAGCCTGGTGCCAAGGTCTCATTTGTCAGAGTGCCCTGAAGGGGCAGTTAGGCAGTACACCAGGGCCAGTCTAATGGTTCCCTGCTGCAGCTGTGCTCTGGTCTACTTCTCCCTACAATGAATAATAATAAAAAAAGAGATCTATTTTCGCTTGCTTAATGAGTTGTATTGACTGCAGCAGAATGGAGCGGAAGAGGAAGAACACACCATGTCTTTTGGTGGCAGCAAGGAAAATTGCTTGGCTTGAAGGTACACAACAGGAACCTGTTGTTTGATGCTGGTAACTTGTCTGGTTTAAATCTATTGCATTAGAGCTTGGCCCCTACAAATCTTTGTTTCCCATACATGCCTTTATGAACTGCAGAACTAGCAGTCCAGTGAAATAACTGCATGTTGCTCAGCTATGGCAAACTGTCTGTCTGAGTAGATACTTCTCCATCTAGCACTGCTCCAAGCCCAGAGGTAGGAAATGGGACTGTCTGGGCTGCAGGACCCAGAGTAGTGCAAGTGATACATCCGTACTGGCTGTGGAGCCTGTGCTGCTCCAGTCGTATGGTTGTGGAGATTTACCCAGGCTGCTTTAAATCAAAGGGCTCAGGCCAGCTGTGCCCCTGGTACGTGGATAATTGAGTGTTCAATTTGCTCTGCTGCTGCACTGATCTCAGCCTGCCACAGCTCCACAGTGGTTGGTGCTGCAGCTAGCTGGCTTCAGGCTAGGTCTTGTATGCCAGCACTGCAGCATGGCAGTGGCTGCTCTGGGAGCCTTACCAACTACTGTGTAGAGAAACCCAGAGTTGTTTGAGAAAAGGAGGGGAAAATGTTAGCTGTATATTGTAACTTCTATGTTTGGTACCACCAAAATCGAAGTGGAGAGACTGGATAACCTGACTGTAGTTTATTTCCATTCTGCTACAATGTATAAGGAAGGAGTACAGTACACGCTTCAAGATCACATCTGTTGTTTGGTTCGGTGGTTTCTAACCTGGTAAGTAAGGATCTTTCTGGATTGTGCTCCCATTTTATTTAGCCGAAAAATTCAAACCACCATTCAACAGAGGCATTTCATCATGTTTTATTACTTTTTTTCCCCTTGGCTTGGGATCCTTCTCTCAATACACTGCTGATGGACTGTAGAATTTCACTGAACTTGCTACATACGCAAGGACTTTGTAAACTTAAAGGTTACTACTTCCACATTAATTAATCATTTATACAAATTCTTGACACATTTGTAAGTGGCTCCTGTTGGCACTGCTTTGTGGGACTTTTCTAAGTGTTGGATATAGCTGTTGTTGATAGTAGGCTTGCTGGTGTTTTGGTTTTTTTTCTCCTTCAAACCCTTGTATTAGAGATTCTAACTCACCTATGCCCTCTGCATGGGAAAAATATTACAAAAAAGGACACATTTAGGTATCTACCCACTGCATTTTCAAGGTGATACATGTATCCTAATATTCCTAATATGTAGGCACTCTGCCACGGTATGAAAGCATGTAGGTGAACTGTAGGTGTGTTGAGTTGTACACCTACACTCAGCTTTGGAATGAGGAAAGAACAGTTTAGAGTGAACTTGTCCTAAAATCAACTTTGTTTAAAAACCAAAATAAACTACAAGCTTTCTATTTCTATGTGTTTCTGAATGTTTATGTGAAAGGAAATATGTTTTTGCTGACTTTTGCTGCTATTTTTAGAAATTCTTTTAAGGCAGTCCAGGAAGTTAAGAGGAATTGGGTTAAACCAACAGACAAACAGATGCAGGAACTTGAATTTCTACAAAAAAATGTAAACAAAGCAAAGGTAAAACAGTATTTAAAAAATCAATTTAAACAGATCAAAGGAGTGAGGTTTTTTAAAGAAATGATACTAGGGGCTGTGACATCAAAAAAAGAGCATGGTTTTGTGGAGTTGTTTGAACTAGAAACCCAGGTCTCCCATCTCCTGGTCAGATACTGAACCACCAAATAGAAAAGGAGATTCCTATCTCTGTTAATATTTTTTAGAAATCTCAACAGAATGAGCTGGATCCCCAGGGCTGGCAAGAAGTTTTCGATTCAATGCTATTCTTCTCTGCAAAACTCAGGTGCAAAAGTTTGTCATTCAGTTTAGGCAACCAGATGAAAATTCAGACTGCTGGGTCTGTTGTTCACAGTATTTCTTACTTGTTATTTTTATCTCTTACTATCATCATATCTGATAATCATCCAAAAGACCCATCTCATCATATCCTGTTAAATAAAAAAAATCAAGTTTCTAACTCTGGACTATGAGCACTATTCTCTGAATCAAGCACTGACCTATTGTGGTGCATCTGTGTCCTTCCAGAAGAAAGAGTATTAGGAATTTTAAACATTTGTCTTATAGCCCTTTTTCTTTTCTTTTTTCCATTTTTTTTCCTCTCCAAATCACTAGACCTACTTGCCTTTACAGCAAATTGCATTAGTTTTTGGTGCAGTTCCCGATGCAGATTTGAGAAATGCAGTTCTGTGGTATGTACAGCTTGATGTTTGATCCTTTTATTTGTGACAATCCAGAAGAAAGCTGCTCAGCTGACATCCATGTTGGCAATGATGAGATCAGCTCCTGCATAACACTGCCTACAACCCAAATCAAAGAGATGAGCTTTAAAATCAACAGGTTAAGAATCTGGCAGGTTACTTTTCTTTTAAGTTCTTCACAGACTTTGTATCTACATTCACTTCCTCTTCATGAAAAAAAAGGTTGGAAGGTCTGGGGAGAAGGGGGTGATGTGTTTTAAATCTCTTCCACTTGCCCATATTCCCCTCCAAACCTATTCTGAAACATATTCCCTTGGCAGCCTTTACAGCAGTCAAATATCTCTCTTTACTCTGCCATTTTCCTTCTTTCCTAGAATTCCATGTCATGCTGCCCCTTTCCTTTCCTTTTGGAAGTAGAGTTGTCAGAGTTTTGTGTGGGAGCAAAATAACTGCTTTTGCCAGCTTTATGCTTGCAAAGACTCCCCCTTCCTACCTCCCACTTGCTCCTTCCCACAGGGAAAGTGTTCTGGTAGAGATTGCAGCTGTTTTATTTGTATACTGTATAAAATGAACCTAATTGACTGATTCGGATTTAAGGCTGAACACGTTAATGCTGTTTTTAGCTGCTCCGTCTGTTCATTGGCTGGAGGGTTTTTGTTTGGTTTTTCTGTTTGTTTGTTCTTCCAGGGTGCTGCATAGGATGGCAAAGAAGACACACTGGAGCTCCGATTTGAGTACAGTGACTCAGGCACATGAAACTGGATAATTTTGTACACAAAACAGGTTATTTCTCAATCCTTTTAGGAAAGGATCAGAGTAAAATGTAATCTTACAGGCTTAGTCATGCTGAGGTTGAACCATAAGGAACTGCAACTAGTTGCACTATAAGGATGTTAAGAAGAGTCATATTAACTGAGTCAGGAAAACGATAGTTCAGTAGTTAGGGACTGTAATTTTCTGCTGGAGAAGGAATGGAAGAGTCAAGTATGTCACTTTGAAGAAATCAAAAAGTTCTCTGGTCTTTAGACCTTTGTGTTCAGTAGCTGCTTGAAGAATATGGTGTCAGAAGAGATGATGAAGGCAGCCAAAGGCCAAGAAATGGTGAGCATGTGTGTTGGTATAGGAATTTGTATTTAATATGGATAAGGCTGCTACTCTATCACTCTTATAATCATGCAGAGAGAAGTACCGTTGAGGAAAAGTATCTTGCACATTCCAAAATTTCAGTCCAGAATTAATTGACTAAAAAGCACATCTTTCCTCAGTTTTACTGAATAATATTCTGAATGTTAGAAGGTTTATCATCACAGCTTTAATAATGTGTTTTACATTCTCTCTCCTTGACTTTGACTTTTTCTGCATACGATAAGGGATATAGATGGTATAATTTCTTGTATGTTCTGCACTACCCTGTTGTATCCATTTCTGGCTTTTAATTTTTCCCCACTTCACTTGCTTGCTCCATCTGCTGCAATGTTAGACCAAATTGAGATCTGTGACATTCACACTGAGAAAATTTTTGATTTTAAATAGAAGTGTTAATAAACTAAAAATCTGATTTGTAGCTAAAATACTTCTATCTTTTGTGTGGGCCTTTCAGGATGGAAGTATGTTTAGATATTTGATATTTTAAAAAATAATTTCCAGCATTAGTAAAGTCTTTATTTAACCTTGTGATATCTAAAGACTTTGTCTGCCAACTGAAAATTTCTGAAGAGCAAAAAAGAAAAGACCATGTGTGATCTTCTAGGCCCATGCTGATTAGAGCGAGCAGTGAGGCAATAAACAGCATGTTATTTCATAGCTTTAAACTATAACTGATTCAGTAGAAAAGACCAATTTTAATCTTGGGAAAGATTGGATCTCTTTATTTCTAAATTTGTTTGTAATGGAAGTAAACTTTTGATTATTAAGATGAGCATTCATTATGTAACTAATCAGCTGTTGATAGTAGCTTGTACTAAAACAGAGAATTATGAGAGAAGGGCCACTATGCCAGTTCATTTCCTACCCTGTTGCTGCTGGGTGTAACTGAATGCTGATTTGCTTGGCATATTTTGTTACAGTACTTAGAAGAGCATTTCAGCTTATTCTAAATTTACATTTGTCAATCTGTTCCAAGAGATCAAGATGCCTGAATAGACGAAAAATAGTAAATCCACCATCCAACAAAAAAAGGTTAGTGAGTGAGAAATTGTCTCCAAAATGTAAATACAGTGTGTTCTTGATTGTGTTGTTTAGCCCAACCTCTGTTTTTCTGGTTAGGTAAACTTCTAAAAAATTTAGTAAGAACTTCCTTGGATAGTAAAAGGAGGAAAACTTGAATTTTGGGAGGAAGAAGAGGGAAAAAACCATGTCTGAATAAAAAAAATTTATTTTAGCTTGATGGGTTCAACAACTCGCTTCATTTTATTTGCTTATTGCAAGTGTTTCTGAATGACACATTTGAAATTTACATAATTCAGAAAGACGGGATATATTTGGAGACCAGGTATGTATATCCACATGCACCTGCTGATATATTTTACAGACTCGTACTTTGTGGAGGTGCCCCCTGGGCACGCCCCCAGACCCCCGGGGGGATGGGCCCCAGCATGGTCTATGGGGTTTCCAGGCTCCCTAATGTAATCTTATCCCCTATTGGCCCTTGGGGTCCGCCCACCCCGAAAACTGTGGCTGTCCCAGGATTCCTGGGGCTTCTGTCGGCTATGTGTGCTGAACCCTGGCCTTGTGCGGCCAAGGGGAATAAAATCTGAAAACATCCATGAAAATATAGTCTCCTTTATCCTTCTATGGGCCAAATCTGTCTTCTGGGGATGTTGCTGAAACCCCGCAGCAACACGTACGTTACATATCCATACACAGACATTCTCATCACATAAAAGATGCAATTCCAAGTTCATTTGAAAGAATCAGTATCCATTGCTGATAGTTCCTGAACAGCTAAATGACTAAAAGATGTTGCTCTTTGAAGTCATTTGTTGAATGAAAGGGAATAATATAAAGTGAATTAAAATAAATACTTCTATTACAGTGTGTGATTGGCTAAAGAAAAATATTTCTAGAAACTCTATCTGAATTCAGAAGAAAGTGATGTTGCTGTACCTTCAGAAACCATAAAACCAATCACTAACTGCCCTTCAATAAGCAAATCGATTAAACTTTGTGTGGTGGGTTCTCTTGCCCCTTTTTTGAAGTGCTCTGTACTTGTTACCACTGGAGATGAGATTCTAGGTTAGGTGTGGCCTTCAGCATTCACAAATAACTTGCAAATAATATTAATACAGACAACATTGACACCATTTTCTGCCTAGAATTGCACCTGTGCTGGAGACTGAAGGATGTGGTTTAGTGGCTTTGCTGTGGCAAAGCTTTAGCAAGGACTAAGTTCCGTGGCACTCTGGGCTTGAGGCCATTGCTCTGATCTGAACTTTTTTTTTTTTTTTGTGAGAACAGCCTTGGACAGGGCAACAGAAAACCACTGAGCTTATCCTCTGTGTCTGGCTGCTGTTACAAAACCCAGTGAGCTAAGAAAATTAAAGCTGATAATTAAAATAGAGCTGTTAAAGCCAGTCAAGGTATGCTCTTGCATTAAACAATGATAGTATGGAATCGTATATGTCATTTTACACAGCAATTTTGAAGTGGTTTAGGTCTTCATACACCAACCTGTGTTTTTAGAGAATTAATATAAAATCTTAAACCATTCTTAGCTAGCTTCTAAATGCTATGATTGCAATGTTAGGGTTCTTAAGGATTTTCTCCACTATTTCTCTATTTTTCTTTCAAGCAAGATGCTTGAAAAATGTATTAAAAGTTTATCTTTTGTACATTCTCATTTGGAAGAGTGTTGAGTTGGGTCTTTATAATTTTGGCATTAGCATCCCCAAGAGCCTTACAAATCTTTAGTCTGAGTTGGAGAAAAGTTTAGCTGATGCTGTTGAAAGACTCTGGAAATTTACACCAAATATTTCCTGCTGACTCATGAGAAGAAAAATGTAACTTTTATTTTGTTTCTGATCCAGTAGAGTACATGATACTACTAGATGAGCATAACAGCCTGAAAATTCTTGTCTGAATATACAATCTCGTGCAGCAGTAAGATTTAGTAAGAGAATGAAGAAGCATAGGTGGACCTTGCAGATAGTGAGGCTGTGATGTAGAAGTGCCTGCACCTAGGCAATTCTGCTCTTAAGTCCTTTAGAAATCTTGAAGCAGGCATGAAATAACTTCTACAGACATAATGTATGCAAAAGCTGGTTCCGGCTTCCTAATGCCTTGATGTAATTGCAGCATGGTTACCATAGCTTCACAATAGACACTTCTATTAGATTATCAGGACATTTACTTTACAAACATATCTCAAGTGGAAAAATAAGTGCCATAAATTTTATTAATACAATAGGAAACTGCAGATACAGGCAATGGAAAAGTATAATTTGCCTGCTTGTACCTGCCAGATGATATTCAGAAGTTTCAGACAGTACTTGGTAGCCTTTAGGAAAAGTAGTGTTGAAAGGTAACATTTACACAGTTGTTATGGTTAAAAAATATGTGATTAACAGAAGTCAATCTAATTCAGAAGGCCTATTAGGCAGTTAAAGCACCTGCATATATGTCCTTGTGGTCACTATAATGCCAAATAATATCAATGGCACATTTGGAACTGCTGTTCAATCCACACATACAGTACATTGTAATAAGCCTTAGAGCAGAAACAACTGTTCTTGTGTTCTATTCCAGCAGGAAAAAAATTTCTGTTCTCTCTGAAATATCTCAGAGATCAACCCAAACAGTATTATGTGAGATTTTGTAGCTTATGTTTGTATCTACCTATAATTATTGAAAGGCATATGCCCTTCTGTTTATTTGTTCCACTCCATGAAGTTAATTTGGGTTCTATCTCAAGGAAAAGATTTTTAGTTAGGCCAAATGAAGATGACTGTGTATTTGAGAAAATAAGAGAAGAGGACCTTAATTTATTTTAGATACTGTCTTTCAAAATGAATTGGCTGAAAATAATAAACCCATTGTTGAAGTCCTGAATTATAAAGCAAAAAAACACCCCAAAAATCTTCAGTGTAATTCCTTGACTGTGCACTCTTCTTTAGTTTTTACAGCTCTAGTTACTAGTGAGAATGGATGCTGAGACTCACTCTGCTTTTTTGTTTGGTTTTGTTTTTCCCCAGACACTGTTCAAGGAGAAAGGGGAGGGTTGATGGGAAAAGGTGCTACTCTATTAGCAAGGAAAAAGTATTTACATATCAGTTTATAATGTTTCTGTGAGTGTCTGTAATTGGTGTGATGGTCGAGCAGGCTATTGCCACCTAGGCATTGTCTGGGAAAGGCATGCATTTCCTCTGATCCTTCCAAGCGACTAGACTGTTGTGGTTTGCTTATTGACCTGCTGAGGTATCATCCATGCCAAAAAAAAAAGCTACACTAATATTTTGGGTGAAGTCAAACAACTTCAGCCCCCATCCTTTCTCCCCTCTCACCTCCACTCTCCTTCACTTTTTTGAAGAGAACCTTGGTGATGAAGTGAGGTGGGAACAGAGGCTCTGTAGTTTTGCCTGAATTTTTTGCTTGCTGATTTTTGTGGTGTTACAGGGATAGCATCAGCATACAGCAGCATCAAAAGTGCAGAATCAAAGAATCAGTTAGGTTGGAAAAGACCTCTGAGATCAAGTCCAACCTCTGCTGGAACACCACACCATGGTCCAGTCTTTTAAGTCCTTAAACACCTCCACGGCTGGAGACTCTTCCACCTCCCTGGACAGTGTCTAATCGCCCTTTCGGTGAAGAAATTCCTCCTGATGTCCAACCCCAACCACCCCTGGCACAGCTTGGGGTGATGTTTTCTCGTCCTGTCACTTGTCACCTGGGAGAAGAGCCCGACCCCCACCTGGCTACAGCCTCCTTTCAGGGAGTTATAGAGAGCGATATGATCAGCCCCGAGCCTCCTTCGCTCCAGCTCCCCACCTCCCTCAGCTGCTCCTCACAGGACTTGTGCTCCAGACCCTTCACCAGCTGCACTGCNGCCGGGGAGGGCAGGGCAGGGCGCTGTCACCCCGCCAGGGCTGTGCCAGGCCCGGGTAGGGACCGGGGACGGGCCCTGCGCAGAGCCTGGCCCGGGAGCCGGAGAGGTGGAGCGCTGTGATGCTGTTTGGTGGGAGAACAGCGGGAGCAGTGCCAGCCCTCACGGGAGGGGAGGGAAACGGGGACGGGGATGGGAACGCGGCCGCCCTGCTGACAGGGCGTTGGTAAGTGTGCGGCTTTGAACGTGCTTTCCAGGAGAAAACAAGGTAAGTGAAACTGAAATAGGTATTTTAACCTGCTCTCATAACTGTCTTTGATGAAGCAATTGTTGTTGTTAAGGGAAATGGAGTAGTTCCCTTTTTTATTTTCTAGACCACAGTAAAGCTGCTGCACGTTGTTATTGTGGTGAAAAAGTAGGGATAACACCTGAATTGTTGACATGATAGGGAAGTAACAAGAGACAAACTACGGTGACTAATACTGAATTGAAAATCCATCGAATCTGAGTATCAAAGGGTATAAAATTGAAGATCAGTCTTGAGACCAATCCTATTAAATATTTAATAGAGGTCTTGATGTAGCAATTAAAACTTTGCTGTCTTAATTTGGTAGTGATGAAGAGTTGGGAGGCATTGGCAATATAGAAGAGGGTTATAGTACTACAGAGAAAGAACTGGGTGATCCTGAGAACTAGGGTATGAAATAAGTACAATAACAATTTAAAGAATGAGGGTTTACAGTTGTAATTTTGCAAGCAAAAAAAATGTGGAAGAAATTCTTAACCATTTGAAAACAACACAAAACCAAAGAATGTTAGGTAGTTACAAGATATTGAGTTGTGGAAAAAATAAATGCTGACTACAGTGATCCAGTTAAAGGAATTCTATTATCTATGAACAGAACTCTAGAATTCTTTGTATAATATTAATCATTCTCAGTTAAAAAGTGGAACAGAAACAGGAAGGTATGCCAAGGTCAAGTAGGGAAATGAAGAGTCTGTTGGAAGAGACATTTGGCTTTTTTTTTAATTTTGCAGAATAATTTAAATTTTGCTTTCTATTTAACCATCAAAATAAACACAGTGAAGGGAATAAATTGACCTAAAGGATGATGTTAATACATGAATAATTTANGACTTCCTCCAGCTCCTGAATGTCCTTCCTGAATTGAGGGGCCCAGAACTGAGTCCAGTACTCGAGGTGTGGCCTCACCAGAGCCGAGTACGGGGGGAAGATCACTGTCCTGGTCCTCCTGGCCACGCTATTCCTGATTTTCTGCCGCTCGGCGGGCCGGCACCGCACCGCGGGTCTGTCCCGTCCCTGTGCCCCGGCCAAAGGGCGCCGCCAGGGGCGCCTGGTCACGGGCCGCACGGCCGCGGCGGCCTCCGCCCAGGAGAGGGCGCGCGCGNTCTCATAACTGTCTTTGATGAAGCAATTGTTGTTGTTAAGGGAAATGGAGTAGTTCCCTTTTTTATTTTCTAGACCACAGTAAAGCTGCTGCACGTTGTTATTGTGGTGAAAAAGTAGGGATAACACCTGAATTGTTGACATGATAGGGAAGTAACAAGAGACAAACTACGGTGACTAATACTGAATTGAAAATCCATCGAATCTGAGTATCAAAGGGTATAAAATTGAAGATCAGTCTTGAGACCAATCCTATTAAATATTTAATAGAGGTCTTGATGTAGCAATTAAAACTTTGCTGTCTTAATTTGGTAGTGATGAAGAGTTGGGAGGCATTGGCAATATAGAAGAGGGTTATAGTACTACAGAGAAAGAACTGGGTGATCCTGAGAACTAGGGTATGAAATAAGTACAATAACAATTTAAAGAATGAGGGTTTACAGTTGTAATTTTGCAAGCAAAAAAAATGTGGAAGAAATTCTTAACCATTTGAAAACAACACAAAACCAAAGAATGTTAGGTAGTTACAAGATATTGAGTTGTGGAAAAAATAAATGCTGACTACAGTGATCCAGTTAAAGGAATTCTATTATCTATGAACAGAACTCTAGAATTCTTTGTATAATATTAATCATTCTCAGTTAAAAAGTGGAACAGAAACAGGAAGGTATGCCAAGGTCAAGTAGGGAAATGAAGAGTCTGTTGGAAGAGACATTTGGCTTTTTTTTTAATTTTGCAGAATAATTTAAATTTTGCTTTCTATTTAACCATCAAAATAAACACAGTGAAGGGAATAAATTGACCTAAAGGATGATGTTAATACATGAATAATTTAACATAGACTTTAATAATATATGAAAATTTCTAACCATCAGAGAGCACTGATATTCAGGACCAGCCTTCCAAAAGGTCAAGGAAGAGCAAAAACTGGACACTTATTAGATGGAACATGACTGGTTTGTAAAAATAATATTTTTGTGTGCTGCAGCATCATCCTAAGCTTAGTATTACCTATATACTATAGATCAGTTTTTCTTTTTTGTTTGTTTGTGAAATAGATTATTAGCAAACACTTGTTAAATTGTTTTTTAGAAGAAAAATATTTATAGTAATGTTTGGAGTCTGAATAGTAGGGTTGGTGACAATCAGGAAATTACAGTGACTAATTGCTGTCCTTTTTGTGTTGAAGAAAAGGTGTTAAGAGTAAGCTGAGATGAGTTGAAGGTCAAAGTGTAGTATGTGCATCTACTGTCTTCTTACCAGAGCAGTGTATTTGCCTCTGCAAGAGGGGACTCTTAAATTCGGTTCTGATCTTTAATCAGTGACACGTTTCCTCTCAGCAGGTTTTGGTATCCTTTAGTTAAGGTCTCATCAGCAAGAGCTAGGGATTTGAAGTAATGCTTTAAGTTGACTGTATTATCTCACCTCACATTCTTTTTAACTTAATATTTGAGCACATGTGGCCTTGAAGTCCTCATCTGCAGCTCAGGACCTGAGATACTTGGTTGTCCAAGGAGTGAACTACTACTAGAGGCTCTTCTAGGGATTTGGGTATGCTGGAATTTTGAGGGCTGCTACTCTTTTATTTTGATCAGTCTGTCAGTTAATATCTTCGCACATGATCTCAAGTTGTGGATGTTCCGCTTCCAGACAGGTCAGTTAATAAGCACGTAAGATATTTTATAAGACATTGGTTTATACGTGTTATGTGAAATACATGATCCCTGAAGCATTGAGCTTTCTGGAGAGACCATCCATAGAATGCTGTTAGAGTAGGTGACAGGCCTGTCTTGAGTGCATGGGCTTGTTCCACCAAATTTCCATTGTGAGTGTTTTTTGTATTTCTAAGTCAAGAGCACAAATACTGAAAGGGTCAGTTTTGTTGTGGTTTGCTTTGCTATTTAAAGATGATACTTACTAAATATGTGGGGGAAAAGGTTTTCTCTTGTGCAGTCCTTCACTGCAGCCTTGTCTGTACTTACAGGACTTTGATTCTGGTTTTCATTCATGTATCAACCCCACTTTTCCAAGTGGCATTTTTTCTTTTACTTTATTGATAAAATTTCAATTGGCTGAGTGGAGCAGAGCTGCTTAAACACCAGTTTTGTCAGTCAGCAAATTTCTGACATCCAAGTAATGCAGCTACATCAGCTGAATTTTATAATATAAACTCAAAGGCATAAATCCTGTAAACTGATTATATTCTTTCAGCCTGCTCAAGACCTCTCAGAGTGTCTGACCAGCAATAGTGGATGGTGACAGAAAAAGGGCAGCAGCACATTTCAGGCAAGGCTTCTGGTGTATGGGCTTCCCATGGGTGGTGTAAAATGCTTGTCTGTCTTCTTCATCTTGGTGGTTTTTATCCACAGAAGAATATGTCTGTCCGTGTTACATGTTAGGGGCTGAGACTGGGTACATCTTCAGGGAGTTTACTACATCCGAGGCTCATCAGCTTTTACTCAGAGTTACTGAGTAGGGTTGTAGATACAGGTGGTGTGGATCTTCAGGAAGCATTAAAACAAAGTACCATACCAGAGGCTTTTGAGGAGACTGGATGCTTATAGCATCAAAGAAATTTCTTACATGCAGAAGGGTTGGGTTGAAAAATTATAAAGAAGGCAAAAACAAATTGCCAAAAAAAAAGGAAGGAGGCAGAAAGGTGACACATGAGCTTCAGTGTGCATAAAGTAAGATGATGTCTTGGGTAGAATAATCTGCTCACACTCAGAACTGGCAGCCACCAATCAAGAGAAAGTGCTTGGAGTTACCTCTAAATGTTCCCTGGAAACCTAAGCTCACTGTGCCATGGCAGCCAGAGAGCCAGAAAATGGTGACTGTCCTCAGAGAGGTAGTGAGAAGACAGAGGGCACCATTTTGCTGTTGTAGCAGGTGCACCTGCATCTGGGGTAGTGTGTGTGGTTCCGATCTCTGCATTGGAAGAGGGGTACAGTGGAATAGGGAAGGGCAACTGAAAAGGACAAGGGGATCAGCTTCCTTAAGAGGAAAGACCGAAAAGTCAGGATTGTTCACGGAGGAGATTGCTTGGGCATGACCAAGACTTATGCAGTGAAGGCAGTGAATAAAGTGAGAGTTATTCATCCTGTCTTGAGGCACTGAAGTGGGAGTTGCTTGCTGAGGCTGTTGGGAGGGTGGTTTCAGATGGATACAGAGGGAGATGACAGGGCCACTGTGGTGGCAGTGTGAGCAGGTTCAGGAAGGGATTAGAAAGTGGACAAGAAGTCTGTTGAAGGGCTGCTAAAAGAGCTGCTCAGGGAAGTCCCCGATGTGCTGTAGTGGCTGCTGGGGTGTGTGTGGAGAAAGGACTGCAGGAAGCAGCGAGGCTCATGTGCTCTCCCAAAGGGGGATCTCTGATGGCTACTGTTGAAAGCAGAGCACTGGACGAGTGGGATCAGTCTGATCTGGGACACCAGTTTTAGTGAACTTATGATCAGTAAGACTGGAATAATTTTAGTCCTGGCTTTTGAACTGTTAGAATTTCCATGTCAAGCCTAGAAAAGCCCGGTGAGCAACAAGGTGGTAGTTTTTGCCAGGACGTGGGTAGTAAAGATAGGGTCAGCTGTGAAAAGCTGCAGTAGAACCCTATAAAACTGAGTAACTGGATAATGCAACATACTGGCACATGAGTTCAGTGTAGGTAGAGGGATTCGGATAGCATAAAGAGAATCCTAACTTCCCAAGTGAAATAACTGGGCTCTCAGTAATGAGCTGTATAGATGAGCAGTTTAGATGAACGGTTCCATGAAAATGTAACAACAGTGTTAAGCAGCAGTGAAAAAGATAAAACAAACAGTGAATATTACTGAGAAACAAGTAAAGAACAAAGAATACTGTCATGCCACTGTTGCAGTGGGGTTCCCTGCAACCTTCCCAAAGAGAGTTTGGCCCATGGAAAAAATCAGGGAATGGTCTTTTGTATAGTTGTTTCAGAGATGTTTATTTCCAGCCCGCATGGCTTCAAGGCTGGGCACAAAAGACTCAGGTCATGGGAAAACCAACCTAAGTACAGGATTCTCAGGCCGCCGGGACATTTGAAATGGCCAATGGGGTAACAGGGTTTGGGTGACCAGGGAGCAGGGCAAAACCCCGTGTCCAGGACATGCTTCCACCCCAGGGCCCCCTCCTCACAGGGGGAGAAGCTCCACATCTCACCCTTTTGTTTTTATTAAAAAAGTTTTTCTCAAGGGTTTTAAAGCTTAACATTTGAAACAACCGAACAAACACAAAAAGACAAAAACAATTTCAAAAGAATACAAGCCACCCTCAGAGTCCCAATGTCCAAACAGATTATTTTTGGAGAATCCCAGAGCTGGCAGGAGAGAGACGGAAGCTCTCTGAGCACACTTCAAGGGGAAACTGAGTCAGGAGAGAGTCTCTATATGGGTTGGTTCTTTGCCAGCAGTTAGCAGTGTCATGTGGGAGTGCTGTACCTGTTGGGACTTCAAGCAAAGATAGTTAACTCTTAAAGGAAAAGGTTGCTTTTTTCAGGGGTTTTTCTTTTCCTTCCCTCCCCCTTTTCGTGCCCCACTCTGTATTGGAGAAGAATTTTGGGGGAACAGAGCTGCATAGTGAAGGTATGGAAAAGCATGGTTTTGGGAGGGAAACCATGGGGGAAGAAACGGATTAGGGATTTGTGGAAACATAAACTGAGGATAATAGGATTGGGGCAAACCCAGGAAAGGGTTCATATTGGATAAAGGATAAAAAGGAAAAGTAGGATGAAGGGGGTTTGTTGAGCACTTAAAAGGGTGCAACTTAGCCTTTTGTGAGGTGTTGTGGTCGCAGGAGCAGATTTTTGGTTGTTGTTATAATTAGCTGACTGTTGGCGTGGATGTTGTTTTGGATGACTGCAATTTGGTGCATATTCACTGCCTTTTACGGGAACACCACCAGGCCCTGTTACATTTGCTGCTTGGAGGCCTTTTCTTCCTCGTACAATATCAAATTCTACAATTTCCCCATCTCCCATGCTGCAGAGGTACTTATCAGGGTTATTCTTTATAATTGCAGTTTGATGAATGCACACATCTTCTTTGCTGTCACTCCTGGTTATAAATCCGTAATGCTGCTTAATGTTAAATCGTTTGACAATCCCCAAAACCTTAGTTGCGATGGCTTTATTGTCTCTGCGTTGTTGGTGCTGGTTTTGCTGTTTTTGAGCAGCCGCTGCTGTGCCGTTCCAGTCGAGTCTTTGCAGCGCTGTCGTGCCGTGCTTTGCGACAGCTCTCACTGCCATGTCGCACTTTACAAGAGTTTCTGCCGTCGCTTCCGCGCTGGGGCTGCCGGGCACTGTGCGCTCCCGCCAAGGGGTCTGGTCTTCCTGGGGCATGGGCAGAGTGGCCGCCGGGGGCCGCGCCCTGGGCTGCGGGGGCCGGGCTGGGCCACGCCACTCAGCTCCACACGCACAGCTGCTACCATTTTGCCCAGAGCTGCTGGCTTTCGTATTACCATAGCAACCTCTGCTTTTCCCTGCCAGAGCCGCTCTGGCCACAACCATGTGCCGCTGCCTCCCCCTCCGGCCACGGCTGTGCCGCCACCAGCACTGCGGTTGCCGTCTTTCTCCTGGCACATCTCCCGCGGCTGCTGTCTGCCCACTCGGTCGCTGCCTTTTGGTGCCGTGCCACCACCGCTGTCGCTTCTCCTAGAGCCGCCGGCTTTCACGTTGCCATAGCAACCACCGCTTTTTGCCGCCGAGACCGTGGTTTTGCACGCTGGCACATGTGCTCACAGAAGCTGTCTCTCTGCGGTGCGCAACGTGCTCGGTCCACGCGGTCGCGATCGCTCGGCAGAGGTAGGGGCAGAGTCCACAGCAGGACATGGGCTGCCGAGTGCCAGTACAGTCACGCGATCTGGGGGCCGCATGGTCCCACAGTGGAGGCCATTGTCTACTGCCGGGGTAAGCACATGATTTTCAAGGGCTTCAGTAATCATATAATATTCATGGAAATATTCTTCCGTCGGTACATGTTTCGATTGAGACATTAACTCTGTCCAAACATCCTCCCAAAAGTCTTTCATTAGAATTAAGTCCAAAGAAACATAGAAGAAGTCTTTTAACAGCCAGGCCAGGAAGTGTTTTAATTCTTTTTTAGCTTGAGTGAAGGTAAAATTTACAGATTGTTGTTCGAGGATTTTTTCAAGTTTAAGATAAATTTCCCCATGTGGCTCAGATAGCCATGATTCTTCCCATGGTTCCTCCATAGTCTGAGAGGGAACAGCAGAACAAAGGCAAGGAGAAAGACCAGGGAACTTTTACTCACTGAGTTCCTGTGGATTTTTCAGAATCTTGGCTGTTCCTCTTGAACTGTCTTCAGGGAATGACTGCTTGACTTTGCTTGCATTTCTCAACCATTTGTTGCAGTGGGGTATTCCTGCAACCTTCCCAAAGACAGTTTGGCCTGTGGAAAGAACAAGGAAGGGATCTTTTGCATAGTTGTTTCAGAGATGTTTATTTCCAGCCTGCATGGCTTCGAGCCTGGGCACACCAGACTCAAGGACCAAAGACAGGATCCATAGGAAAAACCCAGTCTAAGTACAGAGTTCTCAGGGCGGGGGGACATTCAAAATGGCCAGTGGGGTAACAGGACCTGCGTACATTAGCATCAGAAACAGGGAGAAACCCCGTGTCCAGGACATGCTTCCACCTCAGGGCCCCTTCCCCCCAGGGGGAGAACCTCCACATGCCACTGTGTTAATCCATGGTTCACCCCAGACATCCTGATTGAGTCACTCCTGCTCTGTCTCCAGCTCAGAAAACAGAGTAAAAATGAGTGAGATTCTGAGAAGCAAGAATGGTCATAGACATAGACCCCCTTCCAAATGAGGAATGACCAAAAAAGCTGGATTTCAAAATTCATCCTGGAAAGGGATGTCTAAGGAGGTTGTGATGAAGGCCTGTAAAATCATGAAAGGCAGGAAAAGAATAGGCAGAGGTGCACTGTCTGTTCTTCCCACGGCAGAGCTGGGGGTCCACAAGCGAAGCTACCAAATCCATGATTCAGCAAGATCAAAAGATGTTGTTCTTCACGGGTAACTGAGTTGGAGAACTTACCAGAGTCTGTTGTGGGTATTAGAAGTATTTGTGTTGAAGAGGAGAAAGAGCAGATTCAGAGGTGGAGGCAGTGCCAAATATGTAGAAACCCCATCCATTTTGAATAAAAGAAGCAGTATTATATATGCTTGCACTACTCTGTTCTTTCTGGCCTTTGCTTTTGGCCACCATTTGAAAAATTATACTAGGCCTAAATGGATCTTCATTGTGATCTGCTGTGTCTACTATTGTGTTGGCATCTTATTCACAAAAGTAATAATTGTCATGGACTTATTTTACAGTTTCTCTTCATCCTTCCTCAAACAGAAATTGTCAAACCTCTTAAAAAAAAACATGGGTATTGCTGTTCATTGACTAGACACCCCGTTTCATGTTGAATATTGCGTCTTTTACAGACGAGTTACCGGTATATACTAGGTTATCTAAAGGTAGAAGTTTCCCCTGTATATGTGATGTGTTTTGTTTCCAGGCTCAGCAGGATAAATTGATGCAATTGGTAAACACCAGTTGAGCTACTTCACTCTTAGATTCTTTTCAATCATCTTTCGTTGCATTTTTGATCAATTCCAGCCCCTGTGCAGATCAGGAGCTTGAGGCTGACCTCCCTGATCCTCCTCAGACTTGCCTGTTGTCCTGGGAATGCACAGACTGCTGGTTTACTCCTTTCAGTTCCTTAAGACAGTGTTGGGCAGACACTAGTACTGCATGTTTGCCTACATGGTGAATTTTTTTGAGTCTAAGCATGGTGGAGTAGCTCTTTATGCAAAAGTAGTATCACTACATATATATTAATTAGAAATACAACCTTAATAGTGTTACCATTTCATCTTACTATGTCACATAGCATGATCCACCATGATACAATTAAGTTTTTAGTCATGCTGTGTTGATAGATATTTAGAATATTTGAAAGAGTAAATATATCAGTTTACTATTTGTCTTTGATAAACTGGTTTAATGATTTACTGTGTGAACATGAAAATTCTAAGTAGAAATATGTGTATGCAGCAATTGTAGTAAGAGTTGCGTATTTGACAGTGTTAGTTATCTTACCATCGGTATATTGATATAAATACATCGTTGGTATAAAATAATGAACTTCAACGAACAAGCAGAGCAATATATTTTTTCAAAGGTAAAGTCAAGCATAGAGTTATATATAAATGACTTACAAATTTAGGGGACATCTGCTTTCAAAAGTGACTTGCTTCTGTTACTAGCCACTAAACTATGATGTTGCACACTAAGGCCATGTCATCAAGGTTATGTATGACTAAGGGCATAGAAGTTATTATATATACTATGAGGAAAAAAAGGGAGAAAATATGAACTATATAATAATAAGTCATTTGGTGACAGGTTCTTAGTTTGCTTTATTGCTCTTACTAAGTTCTGATTTCTGATCATTCTTGCTGGACACAAAAAGTTTTTCCCCATTTTAGTAAATTTGTCATAAATCTTATACATACTGTTTGTCTAGGTAAGGACTGGGCTTTTTGTGGGGGGGTGTAGGGAGTGTTTTGGATTTAGTTTTGGGTGTTTTTTAAGAAACAGGCACAAATACATACTTTTAAAAATTAAATACCTTTGGTTTCAGAACTCAAGCAGCATACCAAAGTCCTCATTTCACTAATAGAGGATCAAAGCTTAAATGAGAATGCTGTTTATACTGCAAAGAAGTAGCAGTTTGGATTTCAGAATCCTTTAATGAAGTTTCATAAAATCTTATTTTGAGGCCTTTCATAATTTCCTTCCCAGGAAAATGGAAAATACCACAAAAATGTAGAAAAAGTGATCTGTGTCCAGGTTTACACACCACACCAGTACCTAAAGGGAACCTACAAAAAAGCTGGAGAGGGGCTTTTTACAAGGGCATGAAATGATAGGACAAGTGGGAATGGCTTTAAACTGACAGAGGGCAGGTTTAGATTGGATATAAGGATGAAATTCTTTCCTGTGAGGGTGAAGAAAGACTGGAACAGGTTGCCCAGAGAAGCCATGGATGCCCCATCCCTGGAAGTGTTCAAGGCCAGGCTGGGTGGGGCTCTGAGCAGCCTGGTTTAGTGATGTCTAAGGTGTCCCTGTCCATGGCAAGGTATTGGACCAGATGACCTTTTAAGGCCCCTCCCCACTCAAAGCATTCTATGATTCTGTGCGTCCCTCCAGTCGGCCAGGATTTCATCAGTCCACGTGGTGGCAGTGTCCATCCAGACTCCAGTGCTGTTCCTGCCTGGGCAGCGTGCGGCCGGGCGGAGCTATCCCTTGTTCTTCTGTCAGTGTTGTCTTCTCTTCCAGAAGACTGCTCCTAGTCTGCAGTAAATTTAAACACAAACACTTAATTAAGACTGGGACAAATTCTCTCTACTCTGTTAAAAACCAGACAAATAAGCAAACAACAAAACAATATGTAGTAACCTTTAGTATTTTTTTGACCAGCATACACCCTCCATGTTCCCAGCAGAAACAAAAAAAGGAATTAGAGTAAAGGTTTGTGAAGAGGTTGATAATTATGACCGATATGGTTCAATAACTTTATATAAAAACAGATGTATTCAAACTGGCCACAATGATCAGAGAAGTACTGCAGTTATATACTGGTTTATTGAGCCATTTGTGGGGAATTACAGATTATTTGAAGAAATCTGTAAATTGCCTTCTTTCCTAAATAGTTCTTGTGCAGAAGATGAAAGATGAGCAATGTTTAAAAATACTTAGCTGTATATTTAATAGAAGTTAAATGTGCTGGAACATGTGTTGCAACTGAATTAACAGTTAAGTTTAGCAAGGATAAAATGTTTGTGAATCTGCTTGTTGATAAAGATGTTTTAAAAGAATGATCTCTTTCTAATTGTTCCCTTGTTTTGTGTACATAAATACACAAAGCTTGTACTATTTTATCTGGGGAAGCATTCTGCAACACTGGATTGGCGTTTGAGATCTTGTACATTTTTTATCTTGTAGTGTTGATGTACTGGGCAATAATGAGCAAAGCTCCCCGTTTCCAACTGCCATCATCTGCTGATCCCTAAGAGCAGTAATGGTTGTTAGAACTTTTTCATAAAGCACTTTGTAGCCTGTATTTGTAAAGTAATGCATACTTTGTATATGCAGTGCACCAGAGTTTCTACTCCCAGGATGGTCCTGACATAAAGAGAACATTACCTGTATGTCTCATGTCTGCATAAGGGAATGGGAATGATTGGAAACAAATGGCATAAATAATGTTATTCTATTATCACCTCCTGATGTGGCTGACTAGGGGCATGAGAGGGGATGAAGGTGTTACAAACCTGCTGTGATACCTCAAATCCAGGAACTGTTGAAAAAATAGCTAAAGTTACAAAGGAAAAATGCTGCAAAATATAGCAGTGTGTAAAATAGGCATCATGCTATACTTAATCTGAGGTGCTGCTTTTAGCAGCAATTCCATATTAGTGGAGCCATAAAACTCTGTTCTAGTTGTACTGAAAAGATAAAGGTTTCTAATGGAAAATACAGAACCTAAGTGTATTTTGATGTACATACTGGGGTTCTTTCCTAAATGGAAATTAGTTGATCACATTATTTTTTACTAAATATAATATTTATTGAGTTAAATGACTTCTCAGTAACTTACACATGAAGCTCACGTAAATACATGTGTACATGAAAACTTAGCAAGGAATTTCTCCCTCAGCGTTTTCAGCAAAGTACGGGAATGTTTTTCATTCACTTAAGTAATGAAGAGGAAGAGCTCTGCAAGCCACTGCTACTGAAGTGCTTTCAAACTGCATTACAGAAAGAGGATGCTGTTTACCACAAGGGAGTTGACAAATGCAAATTTTGCAAGTAACACGTATCGTGTGCTTGCTGGCATAGGAGGTTACTATTTCTTGGTTTTGTTTTAGTTTCCGTTTCTTGGTGGTGGCAGTTTCTCTGTTGGTAATCTTACTGATGCCCAGGTTCTAAGTGTCAAAGTGTGTATTAATACTGAGAAATCTCAAGGATTGAGCAATCGGATACCGTTCTGTTGTACTGATGTGTTGTTTTAAAATAGGGACAATTAGTTCAGTTTTCCTGAATGTACTGGGAAATACTGTAGTTCTGCAGAACTGTTATGTCCTATGGAGCAGTGACTGGGTGATTAATCCCAATTTGGCGGGTTCATTAATACTTTTGTAGTGGAGGGATGGGTCCCATGGGTGATTCTGTCTCTCATTCTCTCCTGTTCCTGGGGCTATTTGGTAGCTGTTGAACTTAATGAGAAAGCAGAGACAACAGCATATATTTACTGTAAAATAAAACTCTACACAGTTAACACAGATTTTAGGACTAGTTTACGAAGTGTCAGAACTTGCATTTAGCTCTGTGGTTTGAATTTTTCAAGATCACTCCTGCCTTGGGCAGGCGAGAACGTGTCCTGCAACAGATGAGTGTTTGACACTGAGTTGCCTTTGTACCCAGTATAGTGAGAGACAACTGACTCCTATTAAATAAATTATTTTTACAGAATCAATTAATATAAGCATTCCTTTTGAAAACAAAATAGCTTAAATAGTTTAAATTTTCTTATGCTGTAATAGCCCACATGTGTCATTGAAGAGGCTTACAGCATAATTTCTAAAATTATTAATTAGTAAGTACACTGTGTTGAGCCTATATAAATGTATAAATCTAGGGAAAATGTGTCCTTATGCCTTTCTAATGGGAATCCTTCTAGCTTGGGAGGATGTCTTTGAATTTACTTTTTTCACAAAACTAACTTTCTGTCAAAGTAACAAGTTATTAAAAGCAAACCTTTTTTTTAACAAAAATACTGTTTAACAGATACATTTTCAGTAGATAGTGATGCATTTTTACAAGCAGACATTTGATTCAGTCTTTAAAAATCAGATTTATTTAACTAGTAGTAGTCATTTTTAGGGATGTTCAGGATGGTAATTTTGCAATAATTTGTGTCTTGTTACTAATGCAAGTCCATTTGTCCTAACTGGTGCCCAGGAAATCAGTCTTTACTGGTAGTGTACCAGCTTATGGACAGGTTCAGAGTTGTTACCTGATTCACATTTCAGAAGGGATTTAAAGGGAATGGCTAATGCTGTTTTGTTTCTAAATTTTGCTCCTAAATCTGTTGTATTAGATAGTCATTGCAGCAATAAGCTTTTTGATACTGTGGGCAGAAATGTAGCCACCATTTGTTTAATCAAAAGTACCTAATTAAGTTGACTTGGAATTTTTTAATGAGTTTGTTACACAGGAAATTTTGCTAAGTTGGGTTAATTTTGAGGCAAGAATATGTCATTTGGGTACTGACATTTTAAAGATGGTGCACAGTTCAGCTTTGTATGCAGCTTGTATTTGGCATAGGTTAGCTAGCCATATGTGAAATAGTAGAAAAAAATCTTTTTAATCACAAAGATAAATCAAACCAGATGGTCCAGTTTTTGGGGTTTTTTTGTGAATGCATTTGCTTAGTCCACAATCTTCAAGTATTGGGAAGAAAGATTTTCTTCATCTTTGTCTTATTGTGAAATACTAAGGTTTTACTCTAGTCTTCTACACATCAGTGATGAGTTCTAGAAGATTCTAGCAATAATAAATTCTGAAACAGAACTACTTCCAGTTACACTTTCTGTTAACTGCTAGTCTTTGCACATCCTTTTCTCAGAAGATAAGGAGGTGACTTTTTTTCCCTGGTATTATTAGCAAATGTTTCATCAAAGTTGGGGAGTTCTGTAAGGCTTTACCAGACATACATGTCTGGTATGAAAATACAAACATTAGCTCACCTTTAACAGAGCTGGCCATGCTCTTTCTCAAATAGCCTAAGTCTCTTCCATACAATACTCTCATGTTGATTTATGTTAGGCCTTGTTTTATTAAGCAGCTTTAAACACTTGAGCATTATTTTACAAGCGAATCACAATCTTTTTGTCAAGTACAAGTACGGGTTTGTGCTATTGATATGCTGCTACTATGGCTGATAATTGGAGGTTTTAAAATTACTTACGATCTTGCTTTAGGGAAGATTTAGTGCGGAATATAAAGCTCACAATCACATCGCTGAGAAACTGGGCCCATTATTTTTCTCAGCAAAGGCTGGACGAGCAGAGTGGAAGAAGAATTTCATACCATTCATGATTTGGGTGGAAAATGGGCAGGAAAATTGAAATTGCTGTCAGCTGGGAATCCTAGCTTTGTAGCATCCAGGGGGTTGTAACATACTCATTGAAAATGCAAGTAATTAGATTGTCCTTTTTTGTTGTATAGGTTATAAGGAAGGTTATAAGGAAGTTGTTAGTGCCCTACATGACAGCAGTCTCGTGCCAAGTTTTATGGTATATCAGTGAACTGGTCACTTGCTCTTGGAGATGGTTGTGGAAAAGGGTTCTTGAGCCAGTGATGTACATGCTTAAAAATGTACTTGCAGCCTAGAGGAATGTACTCTGCTTAAAATCATTCCTTATACAGCTACCAAGACATAGAATTTATTTCTATCTCTTTCTCTTCAGCATCCAATAAAGAAAAAAAGGTTGTGCATTCCTGCACTGGAAAGCTAGACAGTGTTGATATATGTAGCAGAATTTGTCCAGATAGGAAATACAGCCTAGTGAAGTTTAAATATGATTTATTAATTTTAACAGCCCGCCAGTGCTAGAGCTCTTATTCAGACCAGTGTGTAAACATTTTGAAATTACTTTTGTAGGTACTTTGATCTTAAATTTGATCTAAAACATAGGGGAAGAGCTATAAAATACAGACATTATGAACTCTCAAAAAAGGAGAAGTTTTAAATTGAATTCTTTGGCTACTGGCCATGTTTCCATTCTCCTAGCTGAATGAGTGCACTGGTGTGGAAGGATACCTTATATAGATGGGAAATTTAAATCTGTGTATAGCAATTTTAATAAGCGGTTCAGAAAGTTAATTAGAGCACTGCTACACCATGAGCCCAGAATAGAAACCCTGGGCAAGTGAAAAATACTGTTTCAAGTGATGTTTCAGTTCACTCTCTATTCAAAGCTTATCTAGTAAAATCACTTTTCTCTCCTGTCACTTGAACTTCGTCATGTCTCTATTGAGATTTCTTCTAGAGGATTTTTACTTGTTTATATGATGGTTTTTTTCTTTTTTACCTCCTCTCTGAGGCAGTGCAAAAGAGGACTGTTGTCCAGTCTTCTAGATGTTTTCATTGCTTCTTAAAATTGCCTTGTGAACATTTTACCATTCTGTTGCTAAATCATTCTCTTTTTCCTTATTGTTTTCAAGTAATCGTTTCTGTGTCTCGTAAGCACACAGTCTCATCATACCCTCATTATTTGACTCATCCTTAAAATACTCTTCTGCAAAACTGAAATCACAGTTCATCAAATATTCTATACCAGGTAATCCATGGTGAAACATTTATCTTCCTCTTTAGTGTCCTGGTACAGAAAAGGACTTAATCCTTTATTTAACAGTAAGCCAAAGAAACTACGTTTGTGTTTCTCCGTGTTGAGGTTCTAGTCAAACCCACAGTAGCTCTGTACTTGATTTTACCATTGTCTTCCTTGTACCCACTTCCAGTTTTCAGTGGGCAGTTTCACGTAATACATTCAGTTTTCTGTGTTCTGTATTGCTGTTCTTGTTTGTTCAGTAGTTTGTGTATCTCTGGCCTTGTAAAAGTAATGTTCTGGAAAGGCTATTAAAAAAATATGTTTCTTGCAAAATGAAGGAATTAGTATTTTTATTAATCAAGCATTTTTAGCTGTACTGTAGTTTGTGCATTGAAGTTCAAATTCAGAGGGTGAAAATCCCATTAGAGCAGCTTTGCTTATAGCTGGTAAAAATTGCCGTTAGTGTCAGTGTACCAGTAGATTGAATTGTTTAGAGTTCCCCCATTTATGAAAGGTTATTCCTTTCTGTCCCAATCTATGATGTTTTGCCCTTTGATATCAATACTACTACATGTGATTCCTTACTGGGTTGAAAACTAATCACCTGTCTTGCATTTGTGGCAGAGATCTTACCAGTTTTCTCTCATAACAAAGCTTTGCTGCTCTTTCCAGAGGTGTGAGCTCTTTCCATATCACCAGAAGGGCATGCAGCACACAAAGTTAATGTGTATTAAAAGGAAGATTTCAGAGTTGGCCTATAAGCTAGTTTGCATTCTTTCTTGGGAACCTGAGCAGTCTACTGAATATTAGCATTGGGTTTATTTGCCTGGTTTCACCATCATTTCTTCACTCTTTTACTCGCAGGTTGGTCACCTCCTCCTGAGAGAATCAGAGCAATGTCTTACGTTTTTGTGAACGACTCCTCCCAGACAAATGTGCCGCTGCTGCAGGCTTGTATTGATGGAGATTTTAACTATTCCAAACGACTGTTAGAGAGTGGTTTTGACCCAAATATTCGTGACAGCCGGGGCCGAACTGGCCTTCACCTGGCTGCGGCCAGAGGAAATGTAGACATCTGTCAACTCTTGCATAAATTTGGTGCTGACCTACTAGCCACTGATTACCAGGGTAACACAGCCCTTCACCTGTGTGGGCATGTCGATACTATCCAGTTCCTAGTTTCTAATGGACTTAAAATTGATATTTGGTAAGTTACTTTTTACAGTACATATTTTATAATATATTAGTCTTCTGTCACCAGAGCCTTGCATATAAACCTGCTGTTGCTGAAATGCTGTATTTGGTGCAATTCCACTTTACAAAGATACCACTTACTAAAAAAACAAAATAAAAAGGAAAACAGTAAGAGGCCACTTCTGCTAGTCTGTGCAACAAGCTAAGCAAATGAAAATAGCTGGTGTGGGCTGCTGTATCTAATTCTTCCTCATTGATGACATTGCTGCCCTGGTTTGGCCAGACAGCCAGGTGTGGGTGGTTGGCACCAAAGAAAAAATCACATTGACTACTTTAAAAGAATTTTCTCCACCCCAGTTTCTATTGTTGTACTATATAAGACAAATACAGTGTATATGTGTGTCAGTTCATTCCAGTACTCCTCTAGTAACAATGCTTCCTTTCAGTGTTTTTGCCCTCCCTCAAAGTCTATGACTCAGAATATTGTATATTCTTTCCTTCTGGCTTCCAGCAGCTGTCAGATGCCAGTGCTCAGATGGAAGCTCTCAAGCTGCAAAATAACTAGCTGTTTCATTCCTGTACTGAATTACTTTGTTTGTGGAACTTTCTGCATATTCACAATGTGTGCAAAAACCAGGAGTAACATCAAAACCTTTGAGTTTTTAAATCTGTCCCTTTTTCACCTGTCCCTCATTAATGTTTTCAACTCAGTAAAACTAGTTATTGGTAAACCAGATTATTTATGGGTTGTGGGTTGGGATTTTTTCCCCCTCATTTCAAACAGCTCTGGTGGAAATTCCTGGTCTAAAGGCAGCTCTGGACCTATTCAGTATTATTTTAATAGCAGCAGAGGGACCATCTGTATTTCATTTCATTTTTGCCTCATGTCCCAATACCCTCATGGAAAAGGAACTATTAGGAGCCAGATTGCACAATTCTTTCTTGAAATTAAGGTTAAACTTGAACATTGCCATAAATCTACTGGTTGGGTTTTTTTTTTTTTTTTTTTGCTCTAACACCCAGAGATTCCAATTAGATTAGAGTCCTAGGAATTTTGATTTTATTAGAGGAGGGAAAAGAGTTGTGCAATTTAAAACCTAAATATACTGATTTTCTTCTGTAGCCAATTCTGCTGTAACTTGGAAAGACTGGAATTTATTACTGTCTGATAAAACAGAAAATAGTTCTCAGGACTTCCTAATTTTAATTTGTTGTGCTGAGTTGACTTGTTACAAAATTTCTATATTAAAATTTTCTTATGTCTTTTTATGGGTTTGTTTTAGCAACCACCAAGGTGCAACACCACTTGTTCTTGCCAAACGAAGGGGTGTGAATAAAGATGTGATTAGACTGCTGGAATCTTTAGAGGAGCAAGAGGTGAAAGGATTTAACAGAGGAGCTCACTCAAAGCTGGAGACAATGCAAACAGCTGAAAGCGAAAGGTATTTACCAAACAGAAAGAATTACTAGCAGAAGTAATGCTTATGGCTTTTAGATTTTTGTGATTGACTTGATTGTTTATTCCTCAAAAGAGATAATATCAAATTTGGCCTGATATTATCAGACGAAATCAAAATTGAGGGTTAAATTTTGGAAAAATCTCTTTAAGCAGATCAAATGTAAGGAAAAAAAGAACTTCTTCTATTGAGATTTCGATTTTGTGGTAGAAATTGTAAAAAATAGTTACTCATTTTCTGTTACAGAGTCCCAAACATAAATATTCTACCACCTACCAAAAAGCCAAGTGGGAAATAGTGTGAAATGCAAAATGTCAGGATAACAGGCTCATCTGACATCCTTTGATGATTGTCTGTGCGAAGAAGGGGTAGCAGACTTCTCATCCATCTGAACTTGAATAAAGGATTTATATGGTGCCATATATAAAATTTCTGTCATTAGTAGTCCTGGAAAAGATGGAGAATAAGAATTTCATGGTGGCTAAAGAGACAGTTAATACAGAACTGATTTCGAGAAATTCTTCATTAGAAAATCTTCTGATGAAGATTTCGAGAAAATTGCTGACCATTTCAGGGGAAGTACTGGATTAGAGGGAAGTTACTAATGAATTTCTAAAGGTCTGGTTCTGGGACTGTGCTTACTTAGGATTTTCTTAAATAAAAAAGCAAAAGCATGAGAAGTAGAAGCATGTTAGTGATACCAAGAAGTGAGATACGGGCAACCTTGAGGAAAATTGGGATGGCATAGACGAAAACCTGGGGTTACAAGGGAGAGGAAACCAGTAGGAATAAATTCTGATTCTGTAGCACAAAATGCAACTCCTAATTACTGAAAGCTGTATGCCATAAAATAGAAGTTTCTCAGTGGAAAACAAACATGTAGGAGAACAGGCTTGGTGCATTAGTCAGTTCCAGGAGTTAATGCTACCCTGAAAAATGCAATGAAGTCCTACAAAACATAAAATATGCATTTTCACTACATAAAGAAAACTCTCAGTCCTGTTGTATAAAGCAATGGTGACTTCTGCACTCTAGTATGTCTTATTATGCTGTTTACCCCCATTCAAAAAGGTTGTGGCTTTTTTAATATTGTCTAATGATGACCATGAACTATGACTACTGGAACATTTTATCACAAGAGACAGGGAGCTTTGTCCTGTAACTGTTGCTCGGTTTATGTGAAAATGTAGACGGGCTGTACTGTGAACAGAAAAGAGGCTCTAGAGATGGAGTTAGATCTAAGCTGAGTAAACAGAAAAGGTGAAACAAACAAAACTGCAGAAATAAGGCCCTATCTCCCAGTGAGCAAACATGAAATTCTTATACATCAGGTGACCCCACCTGTCAGAGGGACTGTTTTAAGCCCTGAAACAGAAAACTAACTTTATTCTCAAAATTACGTGGTTATACATTATAAGAATTACTGCATATTACCTTTCTGACTTCACTAACTTTTATTGAAAGTTTCTTGACACACAGAAGTGCACTTAGGCTAATTTTGTTGAAACATGGACCAACAGCTCAGCCCCATTTAAATTTTGATTTTTGATTTGATGGTGTCCCTTTAACAAACATAGCTCCCTTTTTGTTATTTGACCTTCATAAATGCTGTATTGTTTGCTTTGGCCAGGAAGTCAGCAACTCTCCTTGGGGACAGGCACAGAGACATAAACAGTGCACTACCCAGCTTGTTTGGGAATGTGTTTAAAATGTCTGAAATACATTATTTTTAAAGTAACAAATAGCAGATGCCTACAGGAGCCAAAGCAAATGAGCTGGTGTGCCGTTTGCTTTGTAAATAAATAATGTCTTTTTACCAGTTGGCTTTTCAGACCTCCACAGTTTCACAGACCTCTTCGTATTAATTTCACATTTTAGAGACATTTAGATTAATGTCTTCTGTCCTCTACCCTCTGAACTCTTACATTATATATGAACCTATGGAGAAATAACGCTCTTTCTAAAAACAGTTTCTGACTTCAGTTTTCTGCTCTTTGTTACACGCAGTTACTGCTGCTGTGGAAGCAGAGGCCAGAGCTCTGTTCCCAAGTCAAATTTGGTTTTGCTTGTTTCGCCCTCCTGCGGGTGAGGGTAGCCCTGCTGCCAGGAGGCAGAGCTCCCTCTGTCCCTCTCTCACACAGACATCTGTCCTTCTGCACAGCCCAGCAGGACCTGTGGCTGTGCCACGAGCGTGTCCAAATGTGAATTCCCACCTGCTGCTGGACACAGGAGAACATCTGTCTGGGCTGCATGGCACAAACTCTTCTGAGGATATGTTGCTGCATTACGAGTTCTTATGCAGCTGTAATTTGTAATAAGAAAAAATATCTTGAATAACATTGATTTTAATTGGATCATAATATAAAATAGCAAAAATATTTTCTATGTACCCTTTTTAATGATCAGGCATGTGATCTTTTCACTTAATTTGTATTGTACCTTTATTTAACCTCTCTGTGGTTATGTATTAACTAGTTAGTACTTACTAAGAAGTTCTGTTCTACACAAAGGGCTGTCTTTTGTTAAACCCTTTGTTTTGCTTGGGAAAGCAAGGAAGATGACTAAATCCTGCAGCTATGGGCAAGCTAAAATAGCTTTACAGTGTGGTAAATATTGAAAAAACAAAAATACAGGCTGTTAATAGGCAATTCCTGAAATCTTGTGCACATGATGCTGCAATACTTGAGCAAGCTGTGGAAGTTCAGGCTAATTGTTCTTCAGGGGTTGTACTTCCTGAGAAAAAATATCATATGAATAGTGTGAAGTTTTCCCATGGTGTAATCTTAGAAGAGAGATTCATGAATGAGACTTTTTTTCTGATAACCATCATTTTTCAATTTATTTTTGTCATGAGGAACAGCAACATTTCTGCAATTAGTTTTGACTTGGAAATTACTTTTCTCTGATTTTTAAAAGATTTTTATTATTAGTCCTATAAGAAATATCTAGGAATATGGTAACTGAAAGGAGTTAGAAGGGAGGAAAAAAAATACGGGTTTTTTCTCTGCTTACATTCTGCTATTGACATCATTGAGTATGTGGTTGATTCCACCGTTTCCTTTCTGTGGTTGTCAGGGCCTGATCCTGTAAACAGCCATGTATGTAACTTCACTCAAGTGAGAAGTAGTAAGACTGCAGATGGCCAAAATTTTAAGTGAAATCAAGCTATGAGGCAGCTTCCCTATTCTTAGTGAGATTTTTCGTAAGCAACAGATAGTTTCCTGTTACAATTGTCAAACCAGCAAAATTGGGAGAGTTACACAAGAAGCCATGCGATGTTTTGAGACAACTTACATTTTTTCTAAAGGTGATCCACTGTCAAGAAGACTGCCTCACTCAGATTTCATATTTGTTTTTAATTTAAAAGTGAGAATTCCAGTCCCTAATTTATAGTCTGACAATTTAAGGGGGACTGATGGGTTGGTAGTGGAATGCTAAAACATCAAAGCAGTCACTGAACACCATATGGCAGAAAACACAGCTATGCCAACTAGTTCAGAAAGTTTCTGAACTTCTTGTTATCCAAATTTATTGTTTTATGTGATTTTTTTTTTTATGGTAGAGAAGAGACGTGTGACAAAGACATCCAGGAGAGTAGTAATGGTTACTGAAGAATTTAGCATCTAAATTAATGTTGGTTAAGGTTCCCATTTTATTCATCAGAGTTTATTTTTAGTCATGATTTGTTTTAACAACAAATAATGTGTGCCCCTTGAGGTCTTAATTTATGCTTCATTATATTTTACTGAGCCAAATTTAGTAGGAATTAAGGGAACTGACCTTTGAAGGCTTCTAGGTAGCAGGCCTGAAAATTCAGTGCAGTTGTACATAAACAAATACCATTCTCTTTGCACAGGTTAATAAAATGTCCTTTCAGCTACAGTAAGTTTAGAATTAGGAGTGTTTTCCTGATCTGATTTGTCTTGATTTAGCAGAAGCAATGCTATAAATCAGTAGAGGGGTTTAATTTTTAATTTAGAATGTTTCTGTTGCCCTTAGTAGGATCACTGTCATACTTACAGGTGCATTCTTTTCCTCTGATGTATTTTTAACTTTAATCCTTTGTAGTGCAATGGAAAGCCATTCCCTTCTTAATCCAAACCTACAGCAAGGTGAAGGAGTTCTTTCCAGTTTCCGCACAACATGGCAAGAGTTTGTGGAAGACCTGGGCTTCTGGAGGGTGCTGCTCCTCATCATTGTCATCGCTCTTCTGTCCCTTGGAATAGCATATTATGTTAGTGGGGTGCTTCCTTTTGTAGAAAACCAGCCTGAACTGGTGCACTGAAGCAAATGCAAAGAAGTACCGTGTCCTTTTCCCTGTTCTAATCTAATCTTATTTTGAGTTTCTTGGAATTATTCTCTTGGTGCAGACAGTGGCAGCTGTATATACTGTTTGCCTTTTGTACTTACTATTAACCCCTTTGAAAGAGGAATTAATTAATTTCAAGTAAAACTCTAAATTCTAAAGCATTCCTAAGCTACCTCTGACTTACATTGACTTGCAAGCAAGATGTGAAGATAGTCCTCTCTGATAAAATATTGTGATTAGAAAAGGTCTTTCATTATGAATATTAAATTCCTGTGTATGAAAAATATATCCTAGTACAGAACCAAATTTGGTTTATTTTTCCTATGAAGAGAGGTAGATCTATTGTTGGGATTTTTTTGTATGTGCTTCAGTTGAAAGAAAAATACTCTTAAAAGTCCTTCTTGAGAAATCTAAATAATGTAATAACATATTCTGATATATAGACAGTGATAAGCTGCAACTCCATAGTTATTTTAATGCCTCTCCATAGTTTCGTATCTGCTAGTTTATAAAAAGAATGAGAAATAGTTCAAGTTTTACTATGTATCTGATGTATAGATCACTCCTTTATTTATTAGGTTAATGTAGTGTGTCTTCCCCAGATGAATTAAATGTTGTTAATACCTGCCTGAAGTAAATTTTGTAGAATAAAACTGTTTGTTGTGCTTTGGAAGAAGCCTTGGGCTGAAAATCTTGCATTTTTGTTGAAATGTTGCTAAGTAAACCTTTCTTTGTAAGGGTAATTAAAAAGTGATTTAGGTGTTCTGCCATGTATATAATAATTCTGTTAGGTCATTGTGATATATATCATGAAGGATAACTTTTTCTTCCTCCCATAAGGATCAGACTGAACCATATAATTGTGTTTTCATGTTTGTGGAGAGAACTTGATTGAATAGAATTCCTTTCTAGAATTGTTTTCCGTTTCAGTTGCTTTCAGACAGAACCTAAAGGCTTATGAAATATTTTCTAAGTATACAGAATAAAAGTATTTAAAATACTAATATTTAGGAATATTTTATGAAATTAAGTCTTGATGCATTCTGTACTTTGAAACCCCTTGTTGTAAATAATCTAGGGATACAAATCCATTTGATATTCCTTTATGAAGGCTAGAAAGGTATTGCATAGTAAGTTGGAGGTTTTCAAAGAAAGTGGATTCTCTCTCGACATGCTGATTAGACATCTAATTCTCTTTGTTGCCATTGCCTTGAAAATCCCAAACAAAATGACTTCTGTGAGCCTAAGGAATCAATTTTTATTTTTTGAACTAGTCACTCCTCAGTTGTTGCTAAATAACATAAAACATTTATTGTACATTTAAATGTAACCTGCATTGTTCTGTTCTGGTACCATGTCTATTTTTCTTTCTTGTTTATTGGTTTGAATGAAGGGGGTTGTTGTCTTTGTTTTGGTGTGTGACATGGGTTTTGCTGGAGCTGGGCTCCATTCTAAATCGCATTTGAATAAATCTTGATCTCAATTTTTAAGTTAAGGGTTTAATGACACAATACATTTTTAGCAGCACAATGCTGCAGAAAAGAAAACATCTTAAAAAAAAAAACCAAATGAGAGCATATTCCTCTTCTGAGTATTTCACTTGTGGTACCATTGTTCATGAACAGATAAATATAAACTCCTCATATACCTAAATTACATTTACTTGTCTAAATAAGTACATTTCTGTTAATAATACCATGCATCTTGATTAATGACACTGTCTTTCAGTATGTATTATCTGCATAATTTGTAACTGTATTCTCAGTATGGGTGAATGCCACAAATAAATACATGTAGTAAGTATGTTTTGGTTTATTATGACATTAGTGCAGCAGTAACAATGCTACCCCATTTAACTGAGTGTGATGTGCATTGAGAATGAGTATTTCAGAAGTGGGGAGGTTCCCTACACAAGAAATGGCAATCATGCAGTTGCTATAAATGAGGTTTTAGAGCACAGTTTCTTTAGATTTGCCTGTTCTATTTCCAGTATTGTTGCTGAATTAAAATTGCTGTCTGTCTGTCTCTCTTCTCTTAGACTTCAGGTGTTGAACATACGGCCTAGAGGCCTCTCAAAATTTAAGATTACCTATGAGGGGGTATGAAACATAACCAAGAAAACCAACCTGTAGCCTTTCCTATTTCGCTGCATGCATAAGCACACATACAGGAATTACGCATTGAAAAGGTTTGAAAATTTTTATTTCAAATTAAGATATTTCACGTTTTAAACCAGAAAGAAGTCCAAAGCAGTGTTTGAACTTCACTGTGTAATGAGTGTTGCTCTTTGAAATAAGGACATGATAAATGTCTGGTAAAAGTGGAGTTTGTTCTGTATATACCTCTGTTATTGAAAAAGGTCTGCTGTGCCTTTTAATACATCTACAAAAACTAATGTCTTCCTTTTCAAGGGCTGCTTCTAAAGAATGAATTTACCTCCTGTGACTTTAGCTTCCTTGTCATAGGGGGTTTTACTATTTCAGTATAAAGATGTTTTTAGATCTTGGGTTGTCTGTAAATAAGATTTCTTTTATTTATTATTGCAGTGGCATCTTGGTACCTTGATCCAGGTACTCGCTTTTGTGCCAGGCAACACAAAATTCAGCTGAAGTGCTTAAATATGATTAAGATAACAGGTGCATCATACTATCCTGCACGTGCAGGTACAGAATTATCCCTGCTGTCACCAGAAATTAATTTCATAATGTTAATACAGTTTCAAGATTAGTCACTCTTCAAATCCAAGACAGATTGTTGTCTCGAGCTGTTCTTAGACTAATGAGCTGAAATGGAATAAGGAATTGAGAGGGAAAACAAACATGGAGGTATGAAGTGATTTCTTTTTCCAGTGACATGAAACAGCTTGGTGGACAAAATAGCACAAGGTAAACTGGAGTGTAAAAAGGATAGATGCAGGCTCCTCTGCTGTGGGCTGTCCAGGTGCTCACATTTATCCCATGGCAAGATCACACCTATCTTACCTCATAGTAACTTGTTTGTGTACCATACTTCTTTGTCTTCAGGGCCCCGTTTTCACTCATGTTGGTAATTTGCATTGTAGAAGGGGATGTTCTGTTGGGTGACTGTCATGAGTAGATATTGTTTCTGGCTGCCACAGTACAACAGGTATTTAATTACTGGACATGATCTGTCACTGTGAGGCTTTTCATCATGAAAAGCTCCTGTGAGAGAGAGAACATGGTTTCATTTTGAAATATTGAAACATAAGATCTAGTTTCTGGGTCTGCAGCTGATGGGGAGTTTGATTTTGCTATGAGTCGATGAATATCTAAGGCTGTTTTTAATAACTTAAATAAGTAAAAATTACCAACTCTGGCTACTTAGCCAGGTAGCTCTTTTTCTAGTCAAAATATATTTGGTCATAATTACTTAGAGAAATGCAAATTAAGTAATTTATTCAGAAGTACAAATTGCAAGTGACAACATCCCTGAAACTCAAAAAAAGGGTAATATTGTCTGGTGTCATATTCAGGATTTATTAAAATGTATAGCATATATTTAAATGTTACCCAAAGTTGACGTCTAACAGAGCAGATAGTTTCCCCAGCTGACACAGAAATTAACTGGTTTCTGAAGTTGTTCCTGTTTCTGAAGTCAGCTCTTTATTAAACTCATATTGGAATTGGTGGTTAAAATAAGTCTTCAATTATGTGAGAATTAGGTCAGAATGCTTTTCCTTCATTCACTATTCGGTTTTTTTACATTTTGACATTAATCATTGTAGATTGGTTGCTTGTGATACACTTTGTAAAATTTCCTTAGTGATCCAAAGTGTTACAAAAAACGTTGCCAGTTGTTCCTGCACTTTTCATCTGTGGTGTTGGAGCTTTCTAGAAGAATTCAAATGTCACTGCACAGTTTCATTACCTGCAGTTCTCTGTGAACTCTCTAACTGCTGAAATACTGTTGAATAATGAATCCTGAATCTGTATTAATATTATTAAATTCATTTCTGGTAACAACAGAGATAATTCTGGACACGCACTCACAGTATTATGATGTGCCTGTTATCTTAATCATATTCAAGTACTTCAGCTGAATTTTGTGTTGCCTGGCATTTTTTGTACTGCTCTAACAAGTGCTTCAAGGGGAGAACGCTTTTAACACATACAGCATTAGGAAACAAATGCAACTAATTGGTAGTTCTTTGCTATTTATTGCTGGGAAGTGAAGTGTTCCCAGAGTCATGCTGCCAGAGAAATCTGAGCTGAACGCTAGAAGTCCCCGACTGACAGTGATCTGATGTGTCTGTGCTCTTACGCAAAGCAGGACGAGTGCTCTGGTGTTGCAGCTGAGCAGTCTGCATGTGCAGAACCCTGAAAAATGTGTCTCTGCTGTAGGCATTTACAGTTTGTAATTCACTCCTGTAACTAAGCATTGAGCAACTAGTATTTCCTAATGAGTATGATGAGACAAAACTGTTCTTCATTAATGCCAAGAGAATGGGGAATCTACTGGAAATTGCCGTAACTAAAAAAGCAACAAATTGGAATATCTTATGAAGTCAAAGTGTGAACAAGTCACAACCATGGCTTCAAGTGACACATTCTTTCCATTTGTGATTTTAAACTACCTCCTGGATAAGGAAAAAATGGGGAGAGAGACATTTGGAACAGAATTTGCTGTGTGCTATGTATGGTTTGCAGAAACTAGGAGGGAAGTGACTGCAGTGAGCCAAGACAGCAGCACAGCAGGCAGAGCAGTGTGGTACCTTCATGAATCACTGCTTAAAGGCCAATCCCAATGCTTGTAAGCAGTGCGAGGAGTGACCAGTAATAGCTTCTTAGCAGGAGAAGGATTTCACTGGCTTGTGATTACACCATCTCACAGGGGTGGCCATGCAGCCTTGCAACCTGAGCTGGCCCTTCTTGACTTTCAACGTCTAGAGTGCTGCTATTTCAGACAACTGCGTGTTTGAATGTGTGCCTACATTAACAGCTGCTCATGTGGAAGCTGAACTGGTTCCTCTTATACAAGGATCCCTCTGCACATAGGTTAGCAAAAGAAGTTTTACCAAATGTGAACAGAAGCTCTTTGTAAAACATTAAATATTTCTGGTGTATTGTTATGTTTATCTAGATATCAGAAGCCAGGAATCCAGATGAAGGACCAAGTATATGCAATAATATCTCATTTTCCTTTGCCAGAGAAAAAAGAACAGATAACATTCTTAATGCAAAGCAAGAAGAAAATCACAGTAAATTTGTTTTGATCTGTAGAATATGAATTCCTTAATGAGCCAAATTCCTTAGTATGAGAGTTTTTTCAAAGAAATACTCTGGCAGGTAAGTTTTCTAAAAGAAAAGCTGGCATAGCCTTGCAGGGTTATGAAGGTAGTAATGTTTAAAGGCTGTCTGGCTTAATGAAGTGTGCATACTGAAAACTAGGTAATAGAGTGGATTTTTGCTAGGATGTAAGAATTGAAATGCCATATGTTCATCCTCATATTGTTGTTGTCTCATTGCAGGCTGAACATCTGGCTTGGTTTGTTTGGCAACAGATATTTTCAGATAAAAATGAAGTGTGTGGATATCAATAGGTTTCAGCTGGCAAGACCAGTTTCTGTAGATGACATGAAGAATAATGAAGTATCCTATTGAGAGTCATGACAGCTTATATGTGGACTGCACAATCCTGCCAGATGTTTTCCTTACAGAGCTGGTGGTTTTCCCATTTATGGTACTGGTTTGAACCCTTCTGTCAGTCAGTGAACACCAGTGGTGAACACAGAGCTTGAACTGAAGGCTGTTCTCAAAGTTTTTAATTATAATAGAAGTCAAAGCTTTATTCTTTATTCCAGAGTTCAAGGAACTTTTTTTTTTTAAATCTAATGTTTACTAGAACTACAGCCTGTAAATGTGCACAGATAATGAGCACGTGGGTGTCCTTACTCTGTGCACTCCTATGCCAAAAGGATGTTTAGGAATGGCAAACAAGGTCTCCAGTGAGATCAGTTTGAAATAAGTCTGATTTAAGGAATTCTGGTGTCTGTCATTTGTCATCAGATTGGTATTTAATATAACACCAGTTCTGTTTTTATTTGTTGCGCTGACTTAGTGACACATTTTCTTGATCCTCGTGATAGATGGAGGGTAGATAACATTACCTGCATCTCCGAGGTGTGCTTCCCCCACCAAGCACCATTACTTTGATAGTAAGTGAATTCGTCAGCTTAAAAGAGTCAATTCTCTTTGGTTTTTAGAGTTATGCTGTCTGTTTTTCAAAGTGAGACACTCATTTGCTAGTGTAATACAGTTTGTTTAGTTAAAAACTTTGTCTATTTGTCCCATTTTCATGTGAAATTCAACGCTTTGGCCTTGGCTTAACTTAGTCCTCCAGAAAGCTTCTGGAGATGGAACAAACACTTGGGAGAATTAAAAGATGGTCCAGCATAAAGCCAGAAAGGTGTCTATTCATGGCATTTTCAGGCTTTCCAGGACCCTGGGGATTTCGTATTGGCCATTCTGAGTCCTTCTACCCAAAGGACAATAACTTTGCAGAAACTTTAGGCCATTATGTATGTTCTGAAATTCAAAGGTATATTTTGAAACCTTGTGTCTTCCTCCAAGAAACAAGCTATGCTGCAGCAGAGCAATTAGGAATACTTTTTATGCATTTTTAAGCCAAAAAAGTAATTTCAACTGCAAGCTAGTTTTGAAATCTTAACTAAGGTAAGGATACAAGGCCACAGACTTCACCTCCTGCCAGCACCGAGGCACTTGATACTTTAATCCCGATGTGCTTCCTTGCCCCTGCCCTGGCATTAGTGCTTGCATGCCTCTGACCCCAAGGGCCTGAACTGGGAAGCTGTGTCAGGTAGCCCTAACAGACATTTGCTCTCACTCCCACTGCATTCTTCCTAATTCTGCCACTCCTTGTCATTTCATCTTCTGCCCTCCACTCCTGCCTCTGTTATGCTTCACTTTGGCTTGAGATTTACCCCATTTCGTATGCACTGAGGATTCTGCTCATAAAACACACTTCCCTGTAACTTCTTCCCATTTTTTTCATCTTTATTGCTTACAGCACACTATCCCCCATCTTACTTGAGCCATTGTCATTTCCAAGGCATCTCTTTGCCTGATTTGTCTAAAGCCCTTTATGGGATGGAAGAGACCATATTTGAAGAGAGGGTTAACAGTTGGCTCCAGTTGACTAGTTCACTGCTGTCAGTAGTAATCATCTTTTTAATTTAGACTTTCCTGTAATAAAGATACAAGAAGCTAACCTTGTTGTGTGAGCCTTGTTTTCAGTTTTACTTCCCTTCTTTAATGCTGTAGTTAGTTCTTTCATTACTTTTATAAAATCAAACTGAGTGTGTGGATTACTTCACCTGTCAACAGAAAATGTCCAAAATGTGACCTGTGAACAAGCTGAACTTGGTTTAGGTCAGAGTGGATCTAAGGAGTCTGTGCGCTACTTGTGAGACTGGATGGTGGGACTGAATGGAGACCACTCACTGCTCCATGGAACAGGGTGTTTGTTGTAGTCTCTGGACATTTTTAGTGTGCAACAGCAGCAGCACAGATCAGCATACAGGGTTGGCCCCGGTTTACCACCATTCTTTTGGCTATGGCTTCATAATAAACAAATGGAGGATGCTGAAATAGCCTCTGGAGTGGACACACAGCACTGCAGATGCTCCCCTTCTGCTGCAAGTGGCATAGGACACAGCCTGTCGAGGCCAAACCAGATGTTAAGAGGTGAGACCACTGTGGTTCCCAGTCACCACCCAGTGTCCGTGAGCTGGCAGAACCAGCTGCACATCTACTCTGCTTTGTGAACATACCATGGCATTTTTGGCTGTGCTCTGTCACTTCACCGGTGAGACAAGGATGTGCACCCAGCGCCACAGTGGGGAGGAGAGGAAGTGGAGTCAGTGCTGTGTAGTCTGCTCTCTCTGCATGGCCAGCTTGGAGGCCACAAACCATGTGTGAGAGCCACTGGTGCACAGCACAGATCATATTTTCTTCATAAAAATATTTCATTTAATTAACTTCCCCTAGTTTGGGTAGGTAAGTATTGGGATCTGTGTTTCAGTGTGACTTTTTGGCGTATGAAGGAAGAATGCTGAAAGTAATGGATCAAAAAGAGTAAGGAGAAAGATTGAGAGAGAGATTAGCAACTTCCTTAGAAACCACAGATGTTTCTGAGGAAAACTGGGCAGACACAGACATGCTCCAATGCTCCTGGCAAAAAGAAGAGTTTGGAGGAAATCTTTTCCTTCTTCCAGTTACAGATACCTAAGTCTAATTTTACCAGAGCTCTCAAAGTGAGCAAAATATTCCTAGTTTTGTAACAAGAAATATTAGCAGAATTGGAGTTTTTCCTCTTGACTAAAACTAGTAAGATTCTTAATGTGAATTTTATTTGCAACACTATTTAAGATGTTTCTATATACTGGGTCTCAAAAGTCTGTTTCTGAAACCGTAATGCATAGTAGGAGTAGTGTCTGGTTCTTACTTAACTACCCACAGAGTAAGTTTAGAATGTCAGGTTCTAAATTAAGTATCAGAATATGTGATTTCTCCATCTATTTTTTACATGTGAGTATGGGATCAGGAGCTTTTCCAGCTGCTTGACTTTAACCAAAGTCAAGTTCAAACAGGGCCATTCAGGTCTTTAATCTCTGAGGTGTTTTTTGTTGATACTTTTGTCATTTGACTCTCAGTATCTACCTGTCTTTCAGTACATGAGAAAGATTGTTGCAGATACTTCATTTTAATCTGCCAGCAATAGGCTGGGATTTGTCCTGTGTCATAAAGTGTGTAAGCATAAATGACGTGCAGTCAGAAAAGGGGAGAAGGCAGTTTGCAGCTTGAACCTCTGTGTGCATTAAGGCCTCTGCAAGTCCTGTCTGATTATTCAGGGAGCTCTATCAGGTTGAGCAACTCCCTTTTTTTTACCCATAAAAGGAAATTAACTTTTTATGGATGGAGACTCTTGATGGAATGGAAAAGAATTCTTTATTCCTGCTCCAGAGTCAGAGTCCAGATGGTCTGGTTATAGTATTGTCACGTAATCAGCACTTCCTTTCACACTTGTCTTGGTTAATGTCTGACAAAAGGTCTTTGAAATTTCAGGGTCAGTTCCATTTAATTTTCTTAGTTTTCTGAAAATGGTTAATCTTTAAAACAAGTAAATTAGTATTTAAATTCTTAATTTGCTTAAAACAGATTTGGGTTTTTAGAAGTATTTCAGTGCATACAGATAGGTCCAACTCTGGGGAGCAGACATATAATATAGAGCAGTAACATGGAAATAGTTTTCAAGAAGCTGAAATAACAGTATCACTGCTTGTTTCTTACAGTCTCCTGGCTGCCGAGGTCCGCATGGAAGGGAAAAGTTCTGGCTTCTCTGAACTTTTCAGCTACATTGGGATAAACCTCCATAAACTTCATTTGAAATCTCAGACATGTATTAGATTTCCTTTTTATTGGAAATCTCGTGACATAAAGCTGTTGTGTCTGTTTCAGTTTTGTTAAAAATGCTGTCAGGACAATTTCCCTCATGTTCTTCTAGTGCTCCTGTTCCTGGCTAACGCACTGGTGAGGTATGACAACTTAAACAGAAGTTGACTTGTGTTTTTTGAATGCTGGAAAACTTTTTTTTTTTTTTAGAATTAATGCTTACTTTATTTGTACCTTTTGTTCCTTCTGATTCCTCTTGTCCCTTAAGAGTTTGTTGGAAATACGCATTCCACAGTTAGTCAGCATGACCTGCTGGACCAAGCAGAAGGCAGATTTGGGAGTTATAAATCCAAGGACTTACTTGCTGTGTGGCCTTAAAAAACTTACTTAACCTCTGCTTCCCTGCCAGTAAAATCAGAATAACTTACAATATTTGAGTGATGTTGTCATTAACATGAATAAAAAGTCTTTAAAATTAATACTGATACTGATAGCCTGTAGCGTTTTATACTCAATGTAATTATATTCACTTTACCCAATATATTCCTGACAAAAGAATATAACTTCCTTGATATGTCAATTAATAATCTCATTGTTAACCGTTATTTCTTTAGCACTTTTAGGCATGCATGAATTGCAGACAAAAGCTCTGATCTTACATCATCACTCTCCAGCTGAGACTTCTGCACCAGTGTGTGAAGTCCCATTGATTTCAGTGGCTGTGGGCAAAAGTAATTGGTGTCCAGGGAAGATTTAGATCCAGAATCATGGCCAAGGATGGAACACCTGCCTGTTTTCAGCTAGACATAATGGAAATGAAACAAAACAGGAAAGCAGAGCCAGGTGTTTGCAATTTCTTACTGTTTCTAGGAAATTCATTCCCTGTGTCACTGCCCCTGGCTGAGGTTCAGTGTAAGCAGAGTAGGAAGGATTGTGAACAAGACACTTCCCTTTCTTCTTTCTGGTGGATGTAGGGGGTCTCACATTTCCCTGTTGAGCAGGGGATCAGTTTTCATTCTGGAAACAAGTTTGGCAGCAAGAGGATGTATGAGCTATGGAATCAGAGCTTTGGAAGGTCTTCAGTGACATTTCTCCATTCTTAGCACATCATTTAATGACAGCACTTGATGGCCAGATCCTAAATCTAGCAACCAGTCTCAGAAGTCAGGCCAGACACTGCATGTTTGAATGCAAGGAGCTGGGGAGTGCTCTCCAGCCATGTCTTGGACTAGCTGTGGGGCTACTTTGCTCAGACTGCTCCAGTCCCACAGGGTGAAATCGAGTTTGTAAAAAGGGGCTGCATTATTTCCTGTAGCATTTCCAAGTCTCATCCATTCTGCTTACTTGGTTTTCAGTCCAGGCAGTCACACAGGATCATATCTTAAAGGTCTTATTCAGTTCTCCTACAGCCCTTGGCAGCTCCTGGTCCTGTGCAATAGAGGTCAGGGCCAAAACTCACAGAATTAGAGGAAGCAAGCAGTCTGTTCTCAGAGCTGGAGTCCAACTTGCCTTCTGGTATCCAGTAGGAAGAAGTTTGGAAAATTTCAAGGGAAAAAGAAAAGTAAATGCAATCAAGAATCCACTGAGAGACAGGAGGGAGGAAGAATAAAGGGAACTCAAGGTACTGATAGCAGGCTTGGGAGGCTTTATTTTGACTGTGGAACTCATTGTTTTCACCACCCCTGTGCACAGTGTTGCATCATGGGAACAAAACACCAGTATTCAAGGTGCTTCATTGTGAAAAGTTGCCTTGAAATGTCACCCTAACTTTGGAGAGGGCCTTAGTGCAACATAGCTAACATCAGAGACTTGTCAGGTATGAAAACAGCAAGACTAAAAAATATTCTTAGTGCTGCAAGACATATGAGTTAAGCAGTTTTAGACCTCCTGCTAAGCTGTGTGGTTTCTATTTTCTGTTGTGTTGTACTTGAGAAAATGTCCTTTACAATATATTTTATTGCACTAGGCTGAGGCAAGATCAAGTGTGAACCTCTCTCCTTAGAGGTTCATGTCGAAGCTTGTGTTGGCCACATTGACCACTAAGAGATCTGTTGCTTACAGTGATTGTTAAATTTAAAAAGAATAGCAATTCTGATTCTCCCTCTGCAATCTAAGGTCTATCTTCCTTTGGAGCAGCTGAATCCTTTGCATTCTCTTACTTGGCTGCTTGCTCATCTCCCATGAGAATAAACTCAGAGTTTAAGGGAATTTCCCATGTGGAAACTCCCTGTTTTTTATGAGAACACTGGGTGCAGCATTAACTGTGTGCAACAGACACTTCACTTTATTTTTGGTCTAGTTTCATTTTCATTAGCTTCATTGTCTTTATTGGGGAGGGGGAAAAAGGTGAGAAAAGGATTTGCTGACCCATTATTAGTTGTCCAGATTCCAATCTGACTTTCTGCACTGTAAACTCAGAGTAACTCCACTGAAGCAATGGTATTGCTCCAGCTTTCCACTGTGAAATTGCCCATCTTATTGTCTTGAAGCTCATTGTACATAGAGATATCCAGTAGAGATTGACAAAGTTGTCTAAAAAACAATAATGTCTCTTTCCAGCTGTGTCAATGGCAGGCAAATTTCCAACCATTCAAAGCCCAGAAAAAATTTTTTGGGTATGGTCAGCTCATCCATTCAGAGATACTTGTATGCCTCAGCAGGGCAGCTAACTTAGGACAAGCAGCTATGAAGTGGACTTTGTCTTAGCAGTTCAGTGATATGTAAATATCTGATTATAGTTTATGATAGAAACACAAAAGGATGGGAATATTGATTGACAGTTACTCCAGGAATGGGAGAAGAGATGGGTAAGCCAAGTGACATTGCTTGAATGCTGCAACTGACAGACTCTAAGCATCATTAAAACCCTGTGCAAGGTGTAGATTCCTCTTCTAAAGACAAGATGAACTGTTTTATATTGCAAAGGAGTTGTTACAATTTGTAAACAAACAAATATCTTAGCTATTACAAATCAGCAGGCTGGGCAGATTTTAGCCTCTATGTCCCCAGGTCACCCTGCTGTACTCTCTAGGTGAAGACACGCTCCTTTTATTCTGCCACAGCTGGGTTGTTGTTTCATTGGGGTTTTTTAATGAACCAGCTCTAAGATGAGATGCTTGCCTGCTTTTGTGAGTGTACATGGCAGAGTCAATCACTGTGCAGAAAGCTGAGGCTTTCTGAAAACTCTTTCAGTTTAGGTCCAGTCAGCTCTCTGTGACATCAAAATAAGCTTAAGGCTTGGAAGAGGTAGTTTTACAGCCAAGTTATCTTAATCCTTTCCTAAGGAATATTAAGATAAATAGCTATAATAAGTACAAAGTGTGAGCTTCTAGCTTGTTCTCTCAGTCCTTGCAGATGCAGCAATTCTTGTATTGGTAAAAAGTGCTTGTAAAACCAAGAGGTGCAATTATTAATGCATGGGACTTGGCTACTCAGAATTAAGTAGCAAATCTAGCTAAATTAAATATTGATTAAGATGCTTAGTCTCTGCCTGCACCACCTTTAGCTTTAAACTCTGAATGCATTTTCTTTGTATTGGGGAAAAAATAATAATAACAATAATAACAATAACAACAATAATAACAATAATAACAATAATAACAACAATAATAACAACAACAACAATAATAATAAAAACTTGGAGTTTTAATAATCAGGTGCTTTGAAGACAAAGTCCTGAAAGCAGGAAAGTTATTCTGAATAGCATATTGGAAAGCAAATGAAGGTAAAGCCAGCTTTCCATAGGGAAGGGAGAGTTGTTTAGACATCTCAGCCAAGTAGAAAACAGACACTAAATGAATGAGACTAGAATTGTCTTTCTATGGAGAGAGTGACTTACACCAAATAAAAGGCTATGCAATTCAGGAAAGGAAAACTACTCTTTCAATGGGAATAATGAGGTATAATTCTTTTTAAAAGAAAATTAGGATTCAGTTCTGTAGTTCACTCACTGCATTGAAATGGCACCCTGCCTCATGAGTTTTCAGTGGCTTTGTCTTTACTTTCCATGTTTATTCATCATTTATATTACACTGAAGGCCTTTTTGTGAGAAAGCAATATTATCTTGCCATGATTGCTTCCTCTGTATTAAAAATGGAAATAATAAATTGTGTAGGTTTTTTTAAATTTATGTACCTGGTTTCTTTTTTCCCTAACAATGAAAGACAGAGCCCAGCACAGCACAGCCTTTGCAAGCCATAGGCAGTGTAGTTCTAAAAAGGCTGATGTGCATAAGATTACCATCGTGAAAGATTTCCAGAGTCCTTGCCAGGTACTGGATCCTTGAGAGGAACTGGCATTTATCAGAAGGACTATTGATGACTTGAAGGGCAATAGATTCAGCCCACTGGCTATGAGTGGTGTCAGAAACCACACCAAGACACCCCAGTTCTTTGTGTCATTTATTTGAAATGGCACCCCTCTTTTTTTTTTTTTTTTGGATCATCATAGTTACTTTGGGAACAAAGATGTCACAGGTGGGCATGATGCTTTATAATGTTCATAACTGTGTTATGTTCAAGTAAAACAGGGCAAGTAGAAGAAGAGTGTAAACATGGGTGTGAACAGAATGGACTAAACCAGTGCAAGCCTGGTAGTTGGTGCTGAGAAAGGATGCAAAAAAGAAAGCAGTGAAAAAAAAGAAAGTACAGCATGGAAAATCAGGGACCAATTCTACCAAACTAATTAGGCAAATATGAAGTGAGTAGATTCTGTCTTGATGGAGTTACTCAGGTAAATATGTGTTTACCTGAAAGCCGTATCTGGCCTTAAGCAATGACTTCGTGCTTCTCCACAGACTTCAAGTTCTTGCCCCGAAATAACCTCTTTCTGTCAGCATAACATGAATCACCATTTTGCCAAGAATATCCGTGTTCTTTATCATGTCTAACCTTGTGTTCTGCAGCTCAGAGCCAGACCAGTTTGTGTTAGGCATGGCACAAGCATCCTGTTCCTCCACAGCATGCAAACCCTATTCAGACATTCCCCAGGTATTAATCACCACAGTACCCTTAGGCTGAGACTGCTGATGGCAAAGCTTGGTAATAATAACGGGGTTTTTATATCTACAAGGCTACTTCAAGAAATAATTTACTTCTGGGGAGATACCACCTGACATTACAAGAGTTTGAGCCATAGTCTGCAGAAGTCAGCAAAACATTTTCTGTAGACAACAGTGCTCCTGAGCAGAGTTGTCACTTTTCATGCTAAACAGAATGAAAAACACAGACCATTTGAGCTGACCTTAGTATTCCTCATTCTCTGACAAGCTTGAGCATACATCATTATGCTACATGGAGGAAAATTGTCATTTTCCTCCCCAAAAGTTACTTCCTTGTGTTTTGTGTCTATGGCATTAATTTGCAATCAACCTTGGGATTCCTTCTAAAGCATACCATTACTTTTTAATTTATATTTTTAAAATATCACCAAAATATTTGCATTAGTGTTAAATACTAACCATCAGTCGTATGTCCAGCCATCAGATGCATGGCTTGCTGGGAGGATAGTCCTCACAGAGTAAGAACATGATAAGTCATTGCTCTCCTGGGTCTGTGTGTCCCAATGTATGCTGAAAACTCAATGACAAAAGCAAGAAACAATTTTCCACCCTGAGATACAGCCATTTGAACTTACAGCAATGCCAAATTTTACAAAGCTTTCATTCTATATCGGCTCTTATGACTAGCCACATGCCCATCATCTCTGAGTGCATTCCAGTACTGCCTTAAGCACTGTGCCCAGCATGCGTCCAGTGGGGTTTGTTCTCTCACTGTTGCCTTGTGTTCGTGCTTTCCAATTGAACTTTTCAACAAGAAAGCATCAGTCTCTCTAGGCTCTGCTCCCTGCTATTTTTGGTCAAGCTTCCCTTCTTCAGATAACACCCATCTCCATCTAGATATCCAAAGCAACTTAGCAGGCTAATGAATATCTTCAGCTGTTGCAGTGCTTTGGGAAGATAGAGACTTTTTTTTCTCAAAATAGCTTTTTTGTGAACTTGTGTGTTATTTTCTCTTCCTGCTTTCTAAGACCTTGAATAGTTCCTTAATTTTGGTTGTTGGAAAGCTGTCACTAAGCTCTTCTCATTGTCTAAGCAGACGCAAACCAGAAATTTCAGTGAGATGACCATCTCCCAGCCAGTGCCTGCTGTAAGCACACGGTTCTGGGATGGCTCCTCCGATGGTGAGCAGGCTCCTCCGGTCCTGGCAGGCAGTGACAGTGCTCAAACTGCACCCACCGCACTGTGTGACCCATTCAGCAAGTGAACTTTTTCATGTGTCTGTTGTGACATGCAGGGCTTTCCACCATCCAAACCTGCCAAAAGTGCCTGCAGCTCGTCCACAAAAACGTCTTCTTCAGAAGCAGATGTTTTATCTGTGGAAGACAACTAATGTTGTCCCCAAAAGCCCTGTCTGCCTTTTTGGTGCAGTCCTGAGCTTCCTTAATAAGTTTTCTTCAGTTTCTTTGCAAAATACCTTCCCTTCTCAAATGCAATCTTTCCATTCCCCCTGCTGTCCCATTTAGTGCTGGTTGTGAAGTAAATTTGGCATCTGTTCAAACGGAGTTCAAACTTTCTCAGCACTGTAAGTGAAACTGATTTTTTGCTGTTGCAAGGATGGCCTGGTCTTATGTGAGAAGGGAAGGGACAGAGGGAAAGATTGGGGTGGTCCTGAAGTCACATGTACTTCTGCCATTGCCAGTGCCATGGGAAGGCAGTGGCTGCTTGGCTGCTTAACCATGAACCACAGGTAGTACAGAGAGGAGCAACAGGCAAATGGAGAGGAACCTGAATAACAACATAATCCATTACCGTAGGTGGAAGATTTGTGGAAAAGTAGAACATTTATAGTATTGGTCTCTGTAGTTGCAGTGAGTGAGATTCATCAGGAAAAATCACTCAGTTATTCCTACTGCATCTTTCATCCACAGGATTTCAAAGCATCTACCAAAAAAAAAACCACCAAAACAAAAACAAAACAAAAAGCAACACACTAGCATACCCATATCCGCATCCCCCAATATTTAAAAGGATTTGAGCCCCATAGTAACACTTCCCACTTAGTAAAATATTTTAAAAATTGTATAAACAAAAAGTCAGTTAATTTCCAAAGCCAAGCACTCAGAAAATGTAACAAATAAATTTTAATCCAAATTTATTTTTGTTTTCTTTTCACACAGGGGCTGCAGCTCTCAAAACATCTTATAAACATCCAAAAATCTTCACTATGTCTCTGTAAGGTCAGATATGGAGTGTATAAGTGACAATAAGGCAGATAGAAATTTGACTGGACTGCCTGACTCAAAAGGTTGGGATCAGCAGTACAAAATCCAACTGGTGGCATTCCTCTGGGACTGGTACTGGGGCCAACAATTTTTAATTTGTGTATTAACAGCTGGAACCTGTGGATAATACCAAGTTGCAGGATGTGGTTAATATTCTGGAAGGCAAGGCTGCTATTTACAGGGACCCTGGCAGTGGGAGGAATGGACTGACAAGAGCCCCATGACAATCAGCAAAAGCAAATGCCAAGTCCTGTTCATGGGACGGAGTAACTTTGTGCAACATCTCAGTCTGGCCAATTGTCTAGGAAGCAGCTTTATAGAAAGGGGCCTGGGTGTCCTTGTGTGCCTCCAGCAGGATGTGAGATTAGCTCAGCTGGTCAGAGCATGGTGCTAATAACATCAAGGTTGTGGGTTCAATCCCTGTATGGGCCATTCATTTAAGAGCTGGACTTGATGATCCTTCTGGGTCCCTTCCAGCTCAGAATATTCTGTGATCTGTAATATGTTGGCAAAGACCAATCATATGTTGGGCTGCGTTAGCAGGAATATAGCCAGCAGGTCAAGAGTAGTCATTCCTCTCTGGTATTCCACACTTGTGAATTCCACAGCTGGGGTACTGTGTCTGCTCTGGAGTTCTCCAGTTCAAGAAGTTCACTGACAAATTGGAGCAAGACCAGAAGAAAGTCACCAGGACAGTGAGGGGGCAGGAGTGCATGGTGTTTGAAGTCAGAGCTGGTTTTGTCCAGTCCTGTGAAGAGAAGGCCAAGGGAGATGGTTTTGCTCTCCCCAGCTCAGTAAGGTGAGTCAGACTCTTCTGTGTGGTGCACATGGATAGAAAAAAAGGCAATGGGCACCAGCTGCAGCACAGGAAATTCATTCAGATGTTAGGGAGATCATTTTCACAGTGAAGAGAGTTCCTTCCAGAACAGACTGCCCAAAGAAGCTGTGTCATCTCCAGACATTCAAAACTTGACTTACAAGGTATTGGGCCACCTGATCTTGCTGGACTAATGTTTAATGGGAGGAGGGACAAGATGACTTCTAAAGTCTCTTCCAAATGACCCCAATTCTAAAGGGAAGGGCTGCTGAGGGGAAGTTCAGTGCCACTAAAAGATATTGCTTCCATTATGAAACTTACTGTTTGAGGGGAATGTGAAATGAAAAGCTCATGCCATCCCACAAGAACAGTTTAGATTTTGGAATTTTCAAATTATTTTAGTAGGTCAACACCAAGTCCTTTTTAAAGTTTTGTTTTGTTTTTTATTTCTCTAGAAGGACATGAGAAAAGATTGGATGTTTGTCTGGTAATCAAATAGTAACTAAGTCTCGAGCTCTTTCATCCAGAAAGGGTGCCCTGACCTTCAGGCCAGAAAGTGTTAGCCTCCCTCCTCTTTCCCTGGCACAGCATATACTCTTATCTGGAAAAGTAGCTCGGAAAAGTGTAAGTGAGGCATTTTTACAGGGAAGATAATTCAGTTAGAAATTTTTGACCAGGTCTACATGGCCCCCTCAGTGCAGGACCACCCAGCAACTTTAAAACAAAAAGTAAAGAAAGAACTTCCTCACACTGCAACCACTGTAATTTCTGAAATAGAAGGATATTGTGAAGAGAAAGAAGTTGGCCAGTATTTTGAGATTAACACCTCTGAAATGCAAAGTATGTCCCAAACCAGATTATAATCATAAATGATAAAGCTCTGCTTTTGTGTCTGCCACAGTAATGATGCATTTGATCTAAACAGGGACTTCCCACAGGAAAAAAAAGTCAAGAATGAGACTTCAGACTTTGAGCTCATGTGGTTGTCAGTGTCTTGTGACTGTGATGCTTTTGTGTGTGGCAAGAGGGACGGTGGTAACCAATTTTGGAGCAGACTTCATGATCAACTACAAGATTAAAATGTTTTCAGTGATAGTGGCCCTTATCTTCCTTGCATCATTCAAAGCAGTATGTAAAGCATTCAAAGAGATGTAAAGGTGTCCTAAGTATAAAATCTTTGTTGCCTGCTTATTCATCACCTCTTTTGCCAGAGATGGTTAATTATGGATGGAAAATGCTCTCACCTGCCTGACAGTGTCCTAGATATCATCCTGTCAGCCAAGTCTGAAGAGGTGAACATGAGGAAAAACTGGCCCTGATCATTCTCCTTCAGCTGAATCCAGACTGCATTCAGATGAGCATTCAATATTTCAACTTTCTATTTTCATCTTCGATTGCAGTCTTGAGTTCTTCCAAGTGGGCATTGCCTCTGCCTGGGTAACCAGTGCCTACCACAGCAAGTTCCTGGCCCCTGCTCACTACTGCAATAGAATAATACTTGTCCCCAGCCATCCAGATGTGGGCATGCTCGTCCTGTGGATAATGGTGATAGCAAAATAAGAAGCAGGAGGAATTTATTTTTATGCTGTTGGTAGCTACGGGGCATTTGGGGAGAGCATGTGGAGCAGCAAAAGCCATGCTGCCATCTGTGTGTTAGCTATCAGTGTTAAACTATGTTGTCTTGAATGTTACAAAGACTGTTTATCCAGTTCCCAAATTGGTTGGTGAATACAGGGAAGATTATGCTTCATGTATTTGATAGTCAAAAATTGACCATCTTGACTTGTAACTGGCTTGTAGTTGGGTGAGGCCCGAGGATGCTTAAAGCTGCCTTTGGACACCACAGGCACATTTGGGAGTTCCCAAGGAACCTAAGAGGACTTGGCTTCCCACAGACTCCCCAGGGAGTCTTTCGTTTCAACATATTTGCTGGCTTGATTCTGATTCTGCTCAAATACTGATCCTGGATCCTTGCTTTGATCCCTGTATCCCACTCCCTTTCCTGGTTCTTCATTTCCTGCCCCAGCCATTTGCACTGGCCCAGTGCCACCCTCACCCCCTGCTTTTGGGGATGTGGAAGGGGACGATGTCCCTGCTAGACTGCTAAAAAGTTTTTCTCAAAAAATGCTTTACCGCATTCTAGCCCAAATGTATCTCCAGAGAAAAATGTCACTTTCCTCAACAGGGCCACTGTGTTCAAATCAGGCAAGCAAAGTTTTTAAATAGCTTTAATAGAGTCTGTCTACCAAGCCTGTGAACTCTCAGGCCATGAGAGGAAGCTTTTAAAATGCTCTTCATGTACAGGAAAGACTTTTGTCTTCAAGAGTTCAACACAGGCCCCTGTCCCAGCCGCACAGTCCCGCTTCCCAGCGGGCTCCCATCCTTTACCCCTCTGCTCTCCACTGCTTGCTGGAAGTGAAAGGTGCTGCAGCAGGTGGTGCTGCGGCGCTCCGGGTTTGTAGAGGTTCTTATCTTGTGTTTATACTCTCAGAGTACAGTTCATGGTCACAAAAGGAGCCTGCCCAGTTCTGCCTGCTATGGCTGGTGATAGAAAATGTGCTGCCTGATGCATTCAGAGAGGTGACTAGGTCAAAGGGATTTCAGGTTTTTTCCATCACCCTGATACTTTCACTTTTTCTGTTAATAAATCTTCAGGTTTAGAAAGACATTGTGTGTGAGAGGTTATACACAATTTGGCAGGGAGGTGTTAGCTGTTAGACTATCAGCCTTAATAAATAGTTTTATGTCATGGTAATAAGACCAGTATTTCCGATAGCTTGTGACAACAGACCTAAGAAGTCTGACCCCCCAGGATTAAGTAAAGGAGTTTTTTACAGCTCAGAAACAAGGGAAAGGGTCAGGCACCCAGCTGCCATGGCACCTTACATTTCCACAGTCAGGTCTGCCACTGTGGTAATTGTCATCAGGAGCTGATGTCCCACACAATTGTCCCCCATGGCCTCTTTTCACATCTCTGTTATCCTGAGGTCTTCACAGGAGGAAAAAAAAATCAATGCAATACAGTGAGGAGTTAAGGCAGAGTTCAAGATATTTGGGGTTCTTAATTGCGTTTTTAGATTTTCCAGTGTTCAGCACTGGAGAAGATGGTTTATTAAAGGTGTGTAACTTTGAAAGTTTCAGACTTGCAAAACACCCTATTATATTCTTTATTATTATATTATATTGTATTGTATTGTATTACATTATATTATATTATATTATATTATATTATATTATATTATATTATATTATATTACATTACATTACATTACATTACATTACATTACATTATATCATATCATATCATATCATATCATATCATATCATATCATATCCATTTTGTACCTGTAAGCAGATATACCTATATAACAATTTGAGACCCAAATGGATGGTTTATTTTTCTAGAGCTTTTGGATGGAAATAATCTTGAGCTTTTATAAATACTTGCACTTTTAAATATAAAAATGAGTAGATTATAACATTTGGAAATGTGATTTTGTTTCTGGAAGATGAGTTGGAATGTTTTCAAGTTTGTAATTTTCCTTACTGTGCAAACATCCCTAGAATAGATAGTAGATTTGATCTTTTCAAGAGGAAGTCTCAGGCTCATATCTGCCACAGGCCCTATCCTCTCTTTAACAGTATGTTGGAACATTTATGAACAAAGTTATCAAAGCTCAAATATCTGATCAGTTCCAATATAGAAGTCTGTGCTCAGGGACTCAAGCATCCGTCCAATGCAACTTAGTTTTCCTTCCTCTGGATCAACAATAGCTAATAGGGATGAAGGTAACACACCAAACTCCTTCAGCGTTACTACTCATGCTTTCTGACAAGCTGTTGATTGAAGGGAAGGACCCCATAGGCACTTTTTGTTAAGAAGAAAAAGATAATGATAAACATTTTTTCAATGCAATCCCTTTCATTTACAAAGCATGTGCAGAAGTCTGTTTCTTTTAGAGCAGAAGAAATCAAATAGGAGTGACAGCATCCTGGTGCTGGGAACAAAGACATTATCTTCCAGCCAAAACTCTCTACAAGGGTGGGGGATTTTTCCTGCTGTGAAGACTTCTATGTTTGCCCACATATAGTCGCTAACACTTTTTTTCTCTGCTGTGTCTGCATGTCTTTAACACAAACCACCAGAGATAGCAAAGGAGCCACTCTGCCTTTGTTGTGAGTCAAAATCTTTGTTGTTTGAGTGATTTGGTTCCATAAGGGAGCCTAAGCCTTCCTGTAATCATGGGAAGTGTCTGTGTCCAGCCCCTGACATTGCATATCATCATAATAGCTCTGAAGGTCTAAGGACACAAAGGAGGACAGGACTGTAGGTGTAATTTTACATGAGACCAGCCTATCTGTGCACTCAAAAACTATACATAAAACTTTGGGAATCTGAGCTTGTATTATAGGTCTGAGACAAGCTGCAATTTTCATGGTACTGGTTAGGAACAATTGCTCTGAGATCAGTTTAGTTTCATGCAATAATTTTAATAGACTAAAGTGAGACACCCATGGACCACAGAGGGCGTGGTAAGGGGAGAGGTGGTACGCAGCAAGATAGGAAGTACTGTGACTGGGAGGGATTAGCAAGTGAAGGATGTGCGAAACTTTGCGGGATGACATGAAGCAAATGTCTCTGCTTATCATCTTCAGTAGCTAGTAGAGGTGAATACTATTGCCTAGTCTTATTTTTGGTAGGTCTTTCTTGAAAATTGCTGAGTAAAGAATGGGCTACTTCTTTTATGAAAAATGTTCTCTCGTGGGTAGCTGGTTTAAAGGTGATCTGGGCATTGGTCCTGGGCTTGCTTGCTCAGAGATCACTGCATATCCTAGCTAGAGTCTTCCTCAGATTCTGCAGTGGAAAAAGTAGTAATAAGTCCAAAATACAATAATGTGAATTTTCTTATGATTTAATACTTTTTTCTTGTCGTCTTGTCTGATAAACTTGTCCAGCCACCCCCAAGTAATTTTGAGTATCTCTTCTGATGCTGGAAAAAACACACAACCGATTCCCTTCAGATTAGTTATGAGAGGGGGTGAGTGTGGTTGTGGAGGGTGTGGTGCATGCTCATCAAAATCTGATAACGCAGGGAAACTAATTACAACTTTTAACTGTTGTTGCAATCTCTTCTGTGGAAGAGAAGTTTTCACATGAATATTTCCTGCATTAGAGGTGAAATCAGATCCTCATCCCGCACTTGCTGTGTTTGGAGTGCTGCCAAAAAGGCTCTTTTAAAAAAGGCATTCCTGCTGGAATATGTCATGGACTATTCTCTGCTCCCAGCTCAGATGGGGAACTGGAATGCAGACCTCCCAGTCACACACTAGTGGTGGCATTCGGGAGGCTCACATTGCAATCTAGAGAAAATAAGCATCAAGTCACAGGCAATACCGCATGAAAATGACAGGGAGAAACAAGCAAAAGCCACGTGCTGTCTGTAGGGAGCTCAGCCGAACAACTAGATGGGATTTACATGCATGTACTTCTACTAAAAAGTTATTTTATTGCTTTTAAAGGCAGTATCTCCACAAGAGAATGAGCTGCCTAAAGAGTAAAGTGAAAAGCAAGAGGAGAAGGAAGCATCTGAGCTGAAAAAGGTGAGAGTCAGATCATGGAACACTCTTTAAAAAGAGCACTAGATACAGAGTCCTCCTCATTAATCCTGTGGTTAGCTCATCTCCCTTAGAAGAGCCTACCCTTCTGTAAGGAGAAAGAAGTGCAAATATATATAGTCTGAGCTAGAGATAATTNACCCCCCCAGTAAATATTTACCACTTTCTTTTGTGTCATGTCGGATTAAAACTGGAATATCTTTCAGAGACAATGTGAAAATGGCTCTATTTTTGCTGGGTAACTGTCATGAATATCAATATACTAAATAGAACAGACTGTGACAGTAAAAATGTTGATCTCTGTGGCTGCTGAAAGAGTGACATTAAGTGACTCTCACTGATATTTAATTTGCAAATTGAATTGCACCTATTGAGGGAGGGGAAAAGCAGCAACACTTGTGTTGATGAGAAATTCTGCATTTGAAAACACTCCTTATTAATGATTCAAAACATACAGCTCCTAGGAGCTGTAAACAAGTTCAGTATTCTGCACACTAATCCATAACCATTATCATATGTAGAGAGCAAGAAGTTACTCATAAACAGATGTTCCCTTTGCCAAACCCATTCATTTAATGCACATTTTACTTTCCAAGTCCTAGTTAGCAACTTTCTGTGGTGGGTGTATTACATGAAAGGATGGAAAAGCAGGGATAAGTTTGCCTGCAAAGGAGCAATGTTTTCATGACTGTTCTGAGTCTTTTCCATCTTGCCTTGTAGTGGAAGCATTATTCATCTTGGACTTGCCCTCACTGCCCTGGAGGGCACTCAGCTTTACGCTTCCAGGCACTGTGAGGCAGTGGGAGATGCCAAACGTGTTCTGTTACCAGAGAGCTGCGTCATTAACCATGCCCTCTGCTCTGACTGGCAGTGAAGCCTGGCATTCACAAATGCTTATGCCCAGAGAAGGCAATTATCTTGCCATAAGTTATAGGTGAGCTTTAAGGAAAACGTATGCCAAAAGCAAGGGTGGAGGAAGAATTACTGCTCAAAGCATATCTAATTTCTAAGTTACTTCACGTTTCTCAGGGCCTAGTTCAGCCAGGTATTGAGTGTCTCTAAGTATGGAGATCCCACCACCTTTCTGAGCAACCTGTTCCCCTGGTTAAGTACTCCCATGAAATTTTTTTCCATATGTCCAGTTGGAATTTTTCTCCTTTTGCTATGCACATCCAAGAAGCATGTAACTCAGTCATTCCTGTAACTCCCCATAAGGAAGATATATGCAGCATAAAGACCTTCCCTCAACCTTCTCTTCTCCAGGTTAAATAAATCCAGTTTTCTCAGTCCCTGCTCCCACAGTGAGTGCTGCATCACCACAACTATCTTGGTGACCCTCCACTGGACTCTCTCCAGTTAGTCAATGTTCTGTGAGGAGCCCCAAACTGGATACAGTAGTCCAAATGCAGTCTCGTCAGTACTAAACAGAGGGGATGTTTACATGGATCCTAACAAAGAAAAGGATTGTTATGAATTAAAAACCTGGCCAGGTTGTGCTGAATCTCTCAGAACTCTGTCACTGCAGTTACTTAAAGGGGGTTTCTCAAAGATATTTAAAGAAAGAACAAGAGGTAATGGGCAGAAACCAAAATACAGGAAATTCCATTTAAATGTAAGAAAAAAATCTCTCACTGTGAATGTGGTCTAGCAGTGGAACAGTTTGCTAGAGGTTGTGAAGCCTCTATCCTTGGAGATACCCAAAACACAACTGAACACAGCCCTGAGCAACCTGCTATGCCTGATCCTCCTCTGAGCAGGGATGGGTTGATGAGGTATCTTTCAACCTTAACTAAGTTTGATTCTGTGATTCTGTGAAGTGTTAAGTGAGATTATAGCTACATGTTTAAGGCAGGTTCTAGGATGATCCACATTTGAATCTTTATCAACATGAGATGCACAGACATAAATAGAAGATGGTTTGAAAAAGAAAACAAACCAAACCTAGCCATAGAACCCACAAAAAGATGTTATTCTGGAGTTGGTGTTGGGTGGCACATAGAACCTACTTCAGATGTTACTGGGAGAGAAATTCTGTGTCAGTAATCACAGTACAGTTAGGGCAGTGTTGTAGGAGAGAACAACCCAAGCAGATTCAGCATATGGATATTCATTTTCAAGAGAGGTTTATCAAAATGAGATTTAAAAAAACCCACAAAAACAACAACAAAAAAAACACATTAAAACAAAATTTAAAAAAACCAAAAAACAAAAAGCCAAAACCCCAACAAAGAAAAAAAGGGAAGACAGGAAGCAAGTCTTAAACAGAGTAGTCCAAAAACCAGAAGGGAACAGACAGCCTGGATGCTGCTAAAAGTATACTGTATTTAAATCTCAGGTGAAAATTTTGACACAATTTGAAAAGAAAACAATGTAATCCAAAAAAGACCATTTGACAGCTCAATAGGTACATTAAGGATGCTATCACAGGCAGTAAGCTAATGTTTAAAAACTGGAAAGCTTACCCAAATGAGGAGAACAGGAAAGCCTATAAAATAAGGCAAGTCAACCATATACCAGAAATTAAAAGGGCTAAAAAATAATGTGAGTTGAGCCTTGCAAAGACTGATAGTAAATAGTTCTTTATATAGCAAAGGCAGGAAGCCAACTAGTTTGAGGACAAATATGTAAAAGGGCACTTGGGGAAGACAAGAAAACAGCAGAAATGCTCACTGGGTTTAATGTTCCAGTCTTTTCTGGTGAAGACATGAGAGAGAGACCCAAACCCAGCATATTCTTGATAGCAGTTCTTCAGAGGAGTTAGTGCAACCTGAATTGAATTCCCAAGAAAGAACAGACCAAACAGATAAGCTGGAGGTCAGTAAACCAGTAGGACCAGGCACCACTGACAGAATAGCTCGCAGGTGAAGCTGCAGAACTGGTGGCCCAGGGTGGGTAAACTTCCATTACAGGGGGCCCCTGTGCCAGAGAAGGAGGAGGGCAGAGCTGCCACTCTAGCCCCCCAGCTAGAGGGGTCTTGGGAAACAACAGGCCAGAGAGCTTGACTTCCATCCCTCCTACAACAGCAGAGCCAAAAGACCACATACACACAGGGAAGTGTGATGTCAAGGGAAGCAGTCAACATGATTTCTGTAAGGGACAACCTTGCAGCCAGTCTGCTGGAAGTCCATAGGGGTGGTAACAAGAATGTAGAGATACTGGACATAGTGTATTTAGATTTTCAGGTAGCTTTTGACAGTTTATCAACAAAGGCTATGAAGCTACTAAGTCATCATGGACTGAATGAAAGGTCCTTTTGTGATTTGAAAATGGAAAGGAAAGGTAAGGGCTCAACTGTGACTTTTTTTAGGATGCAAAAGCAGCAGCAACAGAACCCCTAGAAGTCACTGTGGTATTACTCAACATCCTCACCAGCAGACTGGAGTAAGGGTGGTGTCTGGTTTGCAGTCAATGGCAAGCTCATTTGTCTGGTAAAGTGCTGAGCTGTAGGCGAAGAACTCCAGAAGTACTTAACAAAGCCAAGGGAGGGGGCAGAAGGGTGGCACATGAACTTCAGCATTCACCAAGGTGATGTCTTGGATAGAATAATCTGTAGAATAATCTGAATCATATTTACATCATTTTGAACTCACAACTGGCAGCCACCAATGCTCTTGGAGTCACCATGGACTATTCTCCTAAAAACTCAGCTCATTGTGCCGTGGCCAGAAAGGCAGGAAAATGGTGAGCATCCTCAGGGAGGCTCTTCCAGCGTGGCGCACCCACATCTGGGGTAGTGGGTGTGGTTCTGGTCTCTGCATCCCAAGAATACGGTGGGTTAGAGAAGGGCAACCAAAAAGAACAAAGGGATCTGCTTCCTCAAGAGGAAAGCCTGGAAAGCCAGGATTGCTTGCATTAGAGAGGAGATGGGTATGGCATGATCACGACTTTTTAATGAACTTATCTTTCACAGAGTAGAGGTGGGTGTGAAATGGGGTCACCTGAAACAAGGCAGTTACTTGCTTAAAGGAAAAGCATTTGTTTCCAGGAAACCAAAGGCTCTGTTGATGGTGTTGATAGTACCCCAAAGCAACTTGTCACAAGGACCAGGACTGTTCCTCTGACCTCCTCACACCCTGTGCCCAGGAGGCTCTGCAGATGGCTAGGCAATGCCCTGTGTTCTACAGGAAGTCAAATTTTTGCTCTGTCATTCATGAGCCAATGACTGATCCAATCTGTGGGTGTGCAGTGCTGCTGGAGCTTTTACTTGAGAAGAAGCAGAGGTCCTGAGATCAGCAACAGGGCTGAGGTATTTCCATAAGAGCCACGCATTTGCTCCATTCTTCTGGCCAACTTGTTTTGAGTGTCTTTTTCCATTATGTGGTTTGCAGTTGTATCTCAAAGGAAAAGAAATTATATGTATGTCCTTTATGCTCTTTATAGTATATTAAAAAAGGGAGAAAAACTCTCTGTTTTGAGTTTCCTTCCAAACAGGATTTTTTGCTTGTCTTTGGATTTTTTCGCCTTTATTTGTTTCACTGGGTAATGTCATCATTCAGCTTTCCTGTTTTTGCTGTAGAACTTCTTAGATGGTTCACAGATGTGCACTGGAAATGAAAAGGTAGCATGCTGAATCCGGAACATAAATAATCTTCATTTGTTACTTGAGCTGTTATTGCTCACAAAAGAAGACAGAAAAGAGATTCCACTTGATCTTGCTGCTTTGGTTTCCCTTTTCCCTGGAATTTTAAAAAACTGCCTCCCAAGACTTGCGCAAGAACCAAAATAGCTTTTTTTACAATAACATCACAGCTCAATTGGCAACCTCCCCCAAAACAAGTCTTTCCTCATCCCATAGTTCCTTCAGGCCTTTGCTAAATGTAATGGAACTCTCTAATCAACAAGGCTGTTTTTTCTTTTCCTTCATCTCTTCCCACTTAAAGCAGCTTGCTGTCCTGGTCAAGTATCTATTTATATTGTTTACTGCAGAAAGCCAGGCTGATCTGCAGACACATTTCTCTAGCTCTCCCTATCAGCTGTTTTTTTTCAAGATCTCCTTTATATCTATTTTCCTACTCAATCATGTACTTGAGCTCATAGATGTGACCCCTCTCAATCTTCCAGGTCTAAACAGAGAAGTTTCTGACTCATCCGCTCCACATGCTGAACATCTTTGGAGATGGACCCTTCCTAATTTTGCATCTTTCTGTTTCAGACAGGACATCCTCTTCTTAGAGGAAAGACATGAGTCTTGAAGTTCACAGTGACAGCCCTATACCATCTGGCCCTGTAAAATATTATTCCCAGCTATTTCAAGTGTGTGTAACATCATATTTTCTCCATAACATATGGTAGAAAATACTTGGTTGGAATGTGAACTATTCAGTGGAAATGGTGGCAAACGTCCCCATGCCTGGGGGGGTTCCAGCAGTGGCAAGAGTGTTAGAGTTGATTGTGTTCCTGCAGAGAAGCTGCATGACAATTCAGCAGAGAAAGACGGCTGAACAAGCATACCAGGCATCTCTGGAAATTGTATCGTGTTGTTTTCATTAGTTTCCGACCTTCGTAAGCTGGGATTGACTAAATGCTCTGAGGGAGTTCAAAATGAGAATGGCTGAATCACAGCAGACTCACTGGGGTGACTGAAGGCAGCAGCAAGAAGAAATCTGCATGAGTCATCCTAAAGAAGAGGCCAGAGAAAAGGGTGGGTGTGCTTTGTACTAAAGTACATAGCTCTTCTGGGAACATGGACTTCTCATGAGCTTCTGCTTTTCTATTCTGGTGTAAATCCAATGGGAATCTACTCTTTTCTATGAATTGCTCGAGATAAGGATGGGTTCTGCTGGAAACAAGAGGTACAGCCCAGGTTCCTACACCCATTCTGTCCTTCAATCCAGCTGTTCTTCACCTGCTGCAGATCTGTGTAAGTGGAAGGCATCACTCCAGAACAAAGGCCCAGGGCTGAGCAGGGGCAAAAATGTACCCAGAGACATTACAGGACCATTGACTCATCTTCTTCCCCTGTGATGTTCCAAAAGTGTAAAGAAAAGGATCTACTCATGTTGGGCAGAGGCTGGGAGCACAGTGCCTCCCACAACAGGGCCATTCCTTGCCCTCACGTTGCCACCATGCACAGTCTTCCTTCCACACCCTATCTTGACCAGTTGTGGTGTTCACCTTGCTACACCTCCCACAGCTGCCAGTGCTGGCAGGAAAGGGGACTAGCAAGAGCTAGTTGACTTGACAGGCGAATGCATGGATTTTTTTCTACTTTTTCCTTGTGTGGATTGGGGATTGGCAATGCTGCAAAGGGTGTTGAATCCCACAAAGCAGTGTCTCAGCCCCTTCACATTTTGACAGTAGCCCCACAGCCTTTGTAAAACTGTGTTGTCTACTTCACAGTAAGTATCTGCCTGCTAAATACAGCCACCACCAAGCCTTTGCTTGAAATCCTTGAAAGAAACTCGTTGCCCTGTCCTCTGTATATCCCATGGTTGTTTCTAGAGGTGTATGTGTGGTTTCCCTGCTATTCTCAAACCAAATAATAGTTCCTGCTGCTCGTCTCTGGTGGAGGCAGCTGTCCTTTCAGCATGCTGGTGACACTGCTTCCAAATGTCCTTCTGTTGGAATCAGATGAGTGAAATGACTCACTTTAAATAAACTGTCATTTTGATAATTTGGGTCCTTTTAACCCCAGAAGATTTGGGATGAGCCAAATGAATACCTGCCCTGGCAGTCTGCCAGTGCACAGGGGCTGAGCCACTGCGTGCTCACTCACACACTCCCTGGCAGCATGTTTGAGGGACTCCTTCAGTGACTCCAAAGGCTTCCTCTGGCCAGGCTCCTGATGAATTTTCCATTCAGGGCACTGTTATCTACAAGGTGTCATGCTTCCACCGCATGGTCCAACGAAGGATCTCAAAGCTCTGTATAGATGGAAATTAGCACCATCTCAACAGTGACCTTCCCAGCCCCAGCCTGGAGCCACAGTACCCCCAGCTGCTCCCATAGCTCAGCTCCCCTCTGCCTGGCTTCATCTTCCCATGTTTATTGCTTTAGGTGTTCTGTTTGCCAGAGGAAGAGTGCCAGCATGACCATAAGCTCTGTGTTCCCCTGTGGCGAGGCACCTCCACGTTCAAAGGAACTAAGCTGTGCTAATGTTTACAAGAAATATTCTAATTCCAGTGTGTGAAACCATCCTCTTGACAACATCTTTCTGTGGCTAAGCATTAAAATGTTTATTCAGACTGGACCAAGATCTATTTCAAGTGAAAACTCTACAGTCAAACATTCCTACATTCTGCATCAGCATTCCCTCAAGCTGACTGTGACAGGGCAAAACTGGCTGTTCCTGTCTGGGGAACAGAAAGACTCTCTCCTGCTCATGCACTGTCCCCTTGTTTCTGAAAAGTGCTGCACAGTCACAGTAAGTGGCAGCTCCCTAGCTAAGAAGCACTGCTGCTCTGCGTGTGAATGAGTGCCCAGCACTTTCAGGAAACTATGACATGGGCAGTTCCCCTTTTTAAGGCTCTTTGATGTCCAATAAAAATAGATATGTCAAAATGTGTGCACCAATTGCCTTTAGCTAAGCATTGGATTTACCTGCGTATTCCCACCAATCTTCAACTGCAGAAAATTATCTCATGAAAGTTTTCTTCCTTTCTAGTTTCACTATTTCTTAATGTGAAAAATCTAGTGTCTAATGATGTATGGTCCGGTTTTTTTCTGGTTTGGTTTGTTGGGTTTTTTTAATCACATTATTAGATTTCTACCAGAAGGTTTCTCCTTGTGATCTTATGGTATGGATAATCTTCAGGGTATTATGGCATGTGTCTTCCCAGATGAGTCTAGGAAACGTAATCAGGTGAACAAACAGAAGTACTATTATATATTCCTCCATCTTCTATATATGTAAGCATTTGATACATGTATTAAAATGCCAGGCTTGCATTGATAAATGTGATTCTTTGCAGAGAGACACTGTGGCAACAAATGTGTGTCTGTCTACCTGTGTATATCGTGCCTCCTTTTCCAGAGTGTGGTATTACTAACTTGGAAAACTGATAAATAAGAAGAAATGATCACACTTCCTTAGAAATTATGAGATTTTAGAACATCAAAATATAGTGAATTCTCTGTCTTTCAGTCTTCAGTCTTCAGGTTCTGCTTTAAGAAATACTTTCAAGCTTAAAAGAAAAACATAGTTGAGATTCCTATATAATCAAACGAGGGCTTGAAAAGACACCATTTGTCATGAGCCACACACTGAATCTGTGAGAGCTGGCAGTAGTGACAGTATTACAATTAAGAATAATATTTTTTCCAGATAGGATAAACACCATTTGTCACTTCATAAGCTTTTTGATGTGAAAATGGAATGACAACTATTTTCTTTTCTCATCCAGATGTAGATGATGTTGCTTTATCTTCTGACAGTGTATTAGTAGACATCATTAAATGAAATTTAAAGCCTCCTCTCTTTCAGTTCCCCTCCTTATTCCCCAATTTTGACACTGTTTTCTTGATCACTGATACAGAAGCCATCCAAGTACTTTATTACTGATCGGCTGTATCACTTCATACTCAAAATGTGCTATACCAGAAAAAGAAGATCCAAAAAGGATGACAAAGAAGTGTGTGGGAATATGTGAAGTTGTTAATATCCACACCGCAAAAATCTGGCATTGGTTATGGCAGTACATTTCAGAACTGCAGGTCTAGGGTCAGTAAGACGGGGCAAATTTGTAGCTAAACTGGATGCCTGGGTATCTTTTTGTTATGACAGTTGCACTCTTTACAGAAATATCAATAAAGCTGTTAGGTATCCTTTCCACATGTCAGCAAACAGGACAGGGATGTGTGTGACCACATCCAGGGGGGCAGCTGGGAATGTTTACTGCAGCACTGCAGAGCAGAGGAAACTAGAAAGGATCCTGGCCAGGATTTCCATATATTCCCAAAGTAATATTCTGGTGCACATCATCCAGGAAATCTGTGTGACTGCTGGGTGTATAATAATTTTGAACACCTCTGAAAATCCTTCAGCCAAAAGAAGCATGCCACTAAGTGAAGCACAACTGCAGGGTGCTGGACGGACCTTTGTTTTTCTCAACAAACTTAAAAAGGGATTTTTAATGACCACAGATAAATAGCATCCAGGTAATGCCTCTTGCTGCTGAGATGTCATAACAAGGTATCTCCTAAGGGACAGAGAGGAAAATCAGCCAAAAAATGGCCAGCAGCACATCTTGTAGTTCTTCTGTATTTCTTTCTGAAATCTCTCTCTTGCTCTCATATGCCCAGCTGTGAGCCACAGGGGTATCTCCTTGAAGGATTTTGCCTCCTTAAATGACTATCAGAGTTCTGCTTGCTGGTATGCTCTGCTCCTGCCTGGGCTTTGGACACTGACAAGTCATAATCTTTCCAACTGTTTTTCTTTTATTGGTTTGGATTTTGATTTTTTTTCCCCCCAGACAGTACCTTCCAAAGTGTTGAGAGGCAGCTTGGATGCAGATGTTCAGGCTGGAAGCCCCTTTCCCTCACAAAGCCAAAGAAAATGTAGATTCCTTTGCAGACTCATCACAAGAGACACACAGGTCCTTTCTGACCACCCCGTCCTCACCTTGGCAAGTGGTGGTGCCCATATTTAGGAGAGAAGCGTGGCTGGGTTGTTCCCACTGTCCTTCCTGAGTCCTGAGCTGATGCTTTTTTTAGTCTGCACTCAGTACTCCAGTGAAGAGCAGCACAACAATGAGCAACAACGATTCACCTCGTCCACCAAAAACAACTCACCGAAAAGGAATGGTAACTTAAAGGAAGACACTGTATTTACAATTCTTGAGAGACAACACCCTACAGCTACCACTAGGAACAAAGCAATGACTTAGTGGGGCACAAAAGTTCCACATACAAGAAGATGAGATGAAGCTTGTTAGAAACTGCAAAGTGACATAACCTAAAAAACTCAAGTAAGTGCTGAACAGCCTCAGCTTAGTTCTGTGTATTGCAATAGTCTTTCCTGTTGCCCTGGGCTTTTGCTAAAGCCGGTTTTTCTGTAAGCCTTCTGTTTTTAACTTTGGAGTCAGAGATTTTCTCACACAGTTATGTAAATAGAGCCGATGTTTACTTAAGTATTGGAATGTGTATAAGAATAATGTAGTGTCAATAAACAGTAGTCATTTTGCTTCTTTCTGCTGAACCTAGCAGGTGTAAAAGCATCTTATTGTGTCCCCGCGGACACACTTTCCCCACACTGTTGCACATGCTGCCTTCACCAAGGGCAGGTACACTGAGATGGGCCATGAATGACACAGGTGCTGTGCCCAAGCTTCACCCCATTGTTCAAGGCCTGGTTTCCTGCCCAGTGGGCAGCCCCAGCTTTGCCCTCTGCTCCACATGAGAAGCAGTGCATTGAGGCAAAGTCCCAGGTTTTGTCCCCTGTATGGCATCCCAGTTCTGGGGAGAATGAGGACCAGCCAGAAGGATGGGCCTTTCACCTTCCTCTGTTCCTAAAATACCTTGTTTATAACCTTAAACAGCCTGAACACTTGGCATCTCCACTGTCTTTGATCCTCTGACACCTACTCTGGCTGCCTGCAATTTCCAGCATGGGAAGGATGGAAATTTCATGGTAGTCCCCCTCCATTTAAGCACGTGCCTGCTTTAGGGTTGAGTCATCCCTGGTGAGATGATTTGCAAAGCTCACTGTGCTCTGGGTTCTGCCTTGCCTGTCCTCCGGGCCATGAAAAGAACATTTGCAGCTGGTTCACAATGCACAAGCTCAGAGGCGTCAGAAAAAGTGTTTGACTTTTGTGTGTCAAGTGTGCTAGAAACAGATCAGCATGAGGCAGTGAGAGGCACAGGTGCCTTTTGAGAAGGAGAAAAAAGGAACTTGGCAAGCCTTTTGATGTGTCTCAGTGAGCAAGCAGCAACATCAACAAAGACAGGAAAAGATTTAGAAAAGCATACTTGTAATAGCTGAACACAAAACTGTCCAAAAGTGACAATTTTGATAGCTTCAGAGACAATTTGCCTTGTGTTGTGCCTGATTTGCTGTCATTTCACATAATATGAAAACTTGAAAATAAGACAAAGTCAAAATGTTCTGGAGATGTAACGGCTGCTTCGTTTCCTAGGCTAACATCCTGCCTCAGGTGAGCTTTCTCCATTCTACAGTCAAAGGTGGAAGGTGTCCATAGGCCTCAAGATGGGGATGATTTAGGCTGTATTATTTAGAGCTACTCTAAGTGAGGGGAGAGACAAGGACATGAAAACAATCCTCCCCTTTTACCTTTCTGCTTGCCCTCCTACAGGGATAAATCTCCACTTCCCATGGGCTTTGCTATGACCCTGGTCTGGGAAGCTCAGGTGTTCAACCAACAAAGTCAAGCAAAGTAGAATCTGAAACAAGGACTGTGACTAATTAAGATGTTATCTTGTGAGCACATTCAGATGAAAGTTCCTGGGAAAAGAATACAAAAAGCGTAAGTAGCTGTAAAGTGGTTCTTTTCACCAACCTTAAAGCAGGATACCCCATAATAACTCACAGCTGTGCATATTTGATCCCCATCTAGCATCAGTTCATGCATTATTTACATCCTTATTACTGGCAGTGGAGTTGGACAGAAATGATGGGAATATCTGTTACACCTGGTGGGAGACAAGCATTTTGCATAGCTCACACTTGTAGCTGAGTGTGGCCCAGAAAGGCAGGGGCAGAGGAGGTAGGAAAGCAACCGAGCTCAGAGAAACTGGAACTCCTTAGAAATCAGATAAATGGCAAGAGGAAACGTATTTTGGAGTGTGAGCAGACACTCAGTAGATGGGAGAAAAAAAGAAAACTTGCTCACTTTGTCTCTATCCAGAGCTGCAGCGAAGAGCAGTTGAAGTGAGGAGAGGCATGAGTGGAGAGAATTAGCAATGCATGAAGCACCAGCATGCTTCAGAGAGTGAGCTGAAGTCCTTGTTAGTAGTGTCCTCTGATTGACACTTGATGGCCTGAGCTAAAGGTAAGAGGTCAGGCAGGTTTCTTGGCCACTAACCCAGGCAGGGAGCTGCTTCCTGGCTCGGAGATGTCTAATAAGGCACAAAGGGCTTTGGCACTCCCCTAAAAGAGGTGGTGAGGCACACCACACCCTGTGGTGATAAGGCAGTCTCCTGCCATCAGGAGTCCCAGGACTGCTGTCATGTAGCGTGGTTGTGGAGATGACTGGTGACAGCTTTTATATGGATGACTGCCCATGGGGAAACAGATGGACACCACCAATTACACTTCTGCAGAGAACCTGACAGCTGGTGGCAGATGAAAACTTTGCCTCCTTTTCAGTGAGGTCTAGAACAAAACTATGAAAAGCTGTGTTTTCTATGCCTGAAAACCATTTTGGCTCCTTCATGCTGTCTCATAGGCACGCTGGAACAGATTACTTCTGCTGCCTTTACATAAATATCCAAACTCCTTGCTGGACAGAAGGGACAGCCTTCCAGACAGGCTGCCAGGCAGAATGGTTTGGCTCTACTGCTGCCTCACTGTTATTACCAGAAGTGTATTCCAGGGCCACATCCAGCTGCAGGCAGAAGCAGGCAGGAAGATAGCACACAACCTCCCATATGCCATCTGCTCTAAAAACTGGAATCCAACCCAAATCCAGCCCTTCAGGCAGTAACATGACTATACCCAGGTCAGCTGAAGCCAAACTCTCTGTTTGAATAAGCAGACCTCCAAGTATGACTTCTCTGATGCACACTGTAGCACCATGCTGGATCATCACACATAAGATGAAATTAGCCTTTTTCCTACCCTGAACTCTGAGTCAGAGCCAATTTTTCACAATTGGTCCACATGGGTCGTAAAACAGTAGCACAAGATTGCAAAATCTCTGTGTGCTGGGCTGGCTGCAGAGGAGGAACGTGAGGAAGAACTCAGCTGAGTGAGGCTAATATCTGGTCAAGTTCCTGTATACATGAAGGTTTAAACTCAAGCATGTTACCAGCTGCAGCCACCCAAGGCAGCCAAGGCTCAACGGTAAGCAAAACCTCTGTGTATGAAGGTCACAGGAAGAAAAAATGTCCAGAGCTGTATGAAAGGGCATGGCCCATTTGGAGGACCTCTGAGCAGTGGCCCCCAGGGGAGGCATAGCTGCCAGTGTGCATTATTGCCAAGAGGTTTACAGGGAAAACCCACAGCATAGCAGGACTCTTGCTGTTGTCCAGATCAAAGCAGCTTTGTGGTTTGGAAAATGTGTCATCAGAGGGAGAGAAAAAAATTGATGGCAACCTCTTCCAGGACAGCCTAGTAGTGCCTACTTGGTACAAACACCTTGTGTGAGATTTGTATAACCCTCACAGACATCTGGAAAACTGCCAATGGGCATGAGAAAAGAGGGTAGAGCAGCCCCAGCAGCCCCAGACCTAAGACAAGCTCATGTGCATGGTTTGTAGGTTTGTAGGCTACACCACACTGCAGCCAGTTCAGCCTACTTTCCTCTCTCAGGGCACCTGGACAATTTTGACTGGTCTTGCATCTTCTCTAGTGTTTCATGGGATTTGGGAAAATGTAAGGAGACATAGCTTCAGCTTTCCAGACGCTTCCCTTGCAAGGCAGCGTTGCACAGGACAGCTATAGAAAAACTTCTTATATTCCAGCCCTCCCTCCCTTCCCAAGTTCTTCTGTGCAGGGGTGAGGTGCAGATGCACCTCAGCACTTGCTGTTTGGAGACAATCCTACACTTGAGACCTTTATCTAACCCACCTGATTTGCCTTTACTCCGGGGTAAGGGCAAATCACTCCATGTGACTGGTGTAAGCAAGCAGTAGGACAAGCCTGGTGTGGGGAAATATGTTTGTTAGCACATTCCATCCATCCAGTTATCCACAGATGCCTAATGAGACCCAGGAAAGCAGCCAGAGGACAGGCAGCTCAGACTTCATCTGTAATTACTTCTTGTGCAACAAGTTGCAATCATATGAGAGCTACAAACATTAAGACTATTGCCCCACCAGGAACATAAGCAGGAGGAGAGACCTCCCTGGCACAATTTTAGTTCAGATCATCTCAGGAACCCTGTGTGCTATGAGAATCACAATTTATGGTCCAAATCCTGAAGGCCTTGCTCAGTATTTTTCTGGAATTGAAAAGCGTTTGTGGAGGCTGTGCAGAAGCCTTACCTGGATAAACGCTTTGAGACCAGGAGCCCTGCTTTCCCTCAGCAGATATGTAGCACCACAAAAGCCTGCTTTGCTTTACAAAGCACAGAAAAAGGATTCTCTGCCCTGAGGAATCCACAGTATAGGAGATGTCAATAGGAGGATGGGCAGTCTCTTAGTTTTGTAGTGGATTACTCTCCATTAACCTTTAGGTCTTTTAGATTTTGCCATGTTTGAAACAACCAACCTACCAACCAACCAACCAACCAAACGAACAAACAAACAATTCCAATGTTTTTGTGAATCCCTTTAGAAACCAAAGGTAGCAGACCACTCTTGCACGTTTTCTGGTGATGCTTGACAAGAGCAGAGGCTGGGCAGCTTCAGAGGAATTCTTGCTTGTTCATAAGTTATGGCAGGTGCTGACTGGGGGTACATTTCTCAGCCCTACCAGGAAAATGGAGAGAGAGCTGGGAAAGAACAGGCATCTGAGTCCTTGCGTTGAAACAGGCAATTAAGTACTACTCTGTGTAGCCCTGTGTATGTTCTGGTAATGCCCACTGAACCCAGTGAAGGCAAAGGGTCCAGTGTGGCATTGGGTACAGACACTCAGCCTGTCGTAGGCTGGGGGTATTGTTTCTCACAGAACACAGCAAGAGGTCGCAGAGAAAGATGCCTCTTCTCTTCAGTATTTATCATTAGGGCTGAGGCTTTGTCAAGGATTCCCTGCCCTCCAATCTCTGACAAACTGTGGTCAAATGAGAACATAAATCTCACTGATAAGGTTGTAAAATATGCCAGTTGAATGTCACATACAATTAAAAAGGAAGATAATAGTGATGTCATAGCTCATGGGGAGGAGACTGCTGAATCAGTTGTAAAAATTGACAGTATGTTAAAGGAAGCAGCAGGGCCCAAGCAGAGCAAAAAGGTTTTATGCTGCACAGCAAAAGTAAAATCTAGGTGACAGTGCAGGAAGCTTTACTATGAGCACACCAGTCACTGTGGGAGGGTTTGGAATATCTTCAGGGAAATCACCCTCTTATGACATCCAAATGGTTTTGGGATAACTTCCAGAGATCCCAGTGATTTCACTGCATTAATGCATTGCTTTAGATTTCCTAGTACACTGATTTTCAGCTGGACATCTATCTAGCTGAACTGTCTCTGAGTGTTGGTGGTGTGTGTCCTTAAAGAAATTAGTTCTTTAACACTGTCTGTGTAGCACCAGGGATACAGCAAGGAGAGGAAATCCCCACGCACACCCCATTATCAGGATCACAAGGACAACTTCCCTATTCCTTATTTGCATCAGCTGCTGTGGCGTATATGCTCCAGGTCATGCAGGAACGGCCATACAACTCGTGCCACTCAGACTACAGCCCTGCGCATATTTGCACAAGAAAAGGCTGGAGACTGAGGTGGAGGAGGAAGGAAAAGGCTGGGTAGAGTACTGCACAGCTCTGGCAATGAGAGCTGGTGAAGGGCAGGACAGGTGTCACAGTGCCCGTTCAGCCACGCCAAAGCACCTCAGCAGAACCAAGAGGTGGTGTGGTACAGGTGAAGAGGACCTTGCCTGTACCTCAGAAGAAAGCAAGGCACAGGGAAGAGATCTTACTTTCCTGGCTCATGGTTTCTTGCTTATGTTGTTTCTGAGATAATGACCCCACATGAAGCTTCAGGCACAGAAAACAGGCCACTTCACCCCAATCTCAGCCTCATTTATTGCCTTGTGTTCCAGTTATTACAGAAAAGTTGGAGCAGGCAGATCCTGGCAGCTCAGCCTGGCACACTCTTGGGCTTCTTGGATACTGGGGCTGTCCACAGGTACACCATGCCCCGGGCACTCTCTTGGAGTGCTCACCTTTCCCTTCCCAGCCACACAGGCACCGTCCTTGTCCCCAGCATACCCCTGGGTCTCCACTGAGCCAGAGCTCCCACCTTGGCCAAGCTGAAGGAAAAGCAGCAGAGAAAGCAAACGCTCTGCAGCCGTGAGAGGGTGTTTCTGTGTAAACTGTCAGTGTACCGAGTAGAACTGACACACACACAACCCTGGCACAAATGCACTCAGCTGTAACTTTCACACAACAAAACTCCAGACAAGCCTAAGCTGATGGTGGGAGCTGAGGCCATGGCAAGGGAGCAGGTTTCTGGCTACCAACAGCAGAAATTTGGGGTAATGTTTTATATCAACAAATCTTCCCCTTACATTTAAAACTCCCCCTCATCTTTCTGCCTTCCTACTCTACACCAAATATGCTTTACCTACTGGTGACTTAAAGCTAGTGAATCAGATGAAATAACCATTATTCTTGCACTATCACAAAGCCCCATTTTGGGGTAACTGCATGTGTGGAATTTTCCAGGTGGTTGTGATAAGCAGCCCATGTGAACAGAAAAATAAACAGTATGGCTTTTAGATGCTACTCAAATTGCCCTGGATTGTTTCCGCAACACCTGCACAGGCCCTTAACCAAAGCCTCCAGCTGCCTCCAAGTGAAACAGGGTATTTGATGCTATCATGACAACCAGATGCCGAGCAGAGAATTTAGAAAGTGTCAGCAAACAATACGGGAGTTGTTGGGATATTTAAAAGTGTCTCGAGCAGCTGTAGCCAGCTAGAGTACATAAAAGGGAATAGCAATTAATTCACAGTGGTCCACACCATTGATCTAGCACACACAAATGGGAGGAGCAGGTGACTAAATGTCATGCTTCTGGCTTGTACCTGAAACCCAGGTAACAGATTTCCAGTTCCTTACCAGACATGGTAGCAAAAGAACATGTGTAGTGATGTCCTGCAGTGGCTGTGGAGTCAGATAACTCCTATAAGAGGGGTTGTTTTCTCTAAACCATAGACAAATTAAAAGTATAGAAGAAAAGTCCAGTTTCAAGTCAGTTGCTTCCCTCCTACTGTTTTCTTGAATATATTTTAATTCTCACATTTAGCTGAATTATTTCTAATTAGTGGTATGTTATATAAATCCCTCTTACCTGAAATCAGACTTTTTACAGATTCTTCCATCCACTCCTGCTCTTCTTAAAGCCAACAGAAGCTTTGTTGATAGTCAGGAGAGCTAGCTCCAGTGCAGATCCTGGTCATGAGAACCAGTGTACTGGCATCAGAAAGGTGAAGACACGTACAGGGGATAACTGTGTACCTCCCTGCACACATGTGCTTTAGCAAAAGGCACAGAAATGGCATATTTAGAGGGCAGTCCCGTGTCTGGGCTCGGCAGGGATGCTGTACTTGCTGTATGAACCAAATGCCCTCAGATGATACATTGCACAGCAATATACGTGCCCAGGCTAGAGAAAAAGGGCTTGAAGGGGCTCCTGGGATGATCAAGCTGAACTCTCGACTGCCACAAACACTGAATCTTAATTCCCAGTATGAATTTTCAGACAGGACAAGAGGGGATATTCTCACATTCCCCCTGCACCCCAGCCCCATGACACTGCATACCACATGGTGGCCAGCCTGTCCAGCCCCCCTGCCTGTGTGCGTGAGCTGGTTTATCACTGTGCATCTGCTTGTCGGAGCCCCTGAGGTTATCATGTGTCCCTGAAAAGCCTTTGAATGGCCTGGCAGTCTCGTTCCCTGGCCTTAAGCATTGAGATATACAATGGAAGAAAGCCATACACCTTATTGCTCCTGCAACTACATCTGTTGGTCTTGGTCTGCCCCTTGACGCCTTCCAAAACTCCTCAGTTGCCATTTTCCTAGAGTGGACCCCCTGCTTCACATCTTTCACAGCCTGCCCCATGCCAAGGACTCTGTCCTCCCTCATCTCCTCTCTGCCACACATCCGAGCCTTTCGGTCCTTTGCATCCCTGGTCACTCACATGGTCACCTGCACACTCCTTCCCCAGAAATCTTCTGCACTTTCAAACTTCTGCCTTCCCCATCCCTGGTGAGCATTTGGCTGCAGCACCAGCTCCATGGCCCACAGGTGATCCAAAAGAGGCTAAAAGAGAGCAAGCCCTGTGACACTGCTACCTACATCTCCCTCTCTTTGCTTGTATTGTCAAATGGGACTGAAAGGTATCAGAAAGGTGCAGGCATGGGATATCATCCAGATACAGCTTACATCTCTTCTGTGAATTACAAGCAGGAAAACTTACGGGATGGTTGTGAGCAGTTCCCAAAAATTGCCTCGGTGTTTTTCTTCAGCGGGCGCTGCACCTCAGGTAGTCCTTCAAGGCTGGAGCTGAGGCAGCACACAGCAGCTTGGGGACTGCTCTGTGCATGGACAGGAATTCAAAGGTCACAAGAAATGCAGAGGCTCTTGAAGTCACGCACAAAATCTGGCTGTGCCAGATGAGCTGGGAACACCATGCACAGAGCAGACACTAGAGCCACATAGCCCATGGAAAAAAAATCAGCCCAAAGGCTTGAAAGGAGACAAGTTTCTTACAAACCATACTTTTCTTGCAATACCAAGAAATTGTGCTCAAGAAATCTACCTCTTCTTTTAGAAAAATTCACCTGACTTGCTCCTTCTCTTGAGAAACGTTTCCAAGCCCAAAGTGAGTGCAAACAGATGTGAGTATGTCAGAGGCTGTGAAAAGCTGGAGAATCTTTACGGGAAATGGCAGCCCCAAAGAAGTACACCCAAGACTGACTTTGAAACTTAATGATGGTAAAGAATGGTGTCAAAGGAGATCACTTTCATGAAATATCCAAACAGCTCATCTGTTCTGTAACTCTCAGTGCTCCTGTTACCTTCCCAAAGGCCAGTGCTCCTGGTTCTCCCTGCCTGGCTACCAAAACCTCTGCTGCTTGTCTCAGGATATAGCCTGGGATTTTTTTTTTTTAATCATTCTGTAGTGCAATGACAATGTAATATTTAAGAGGAGTATGAAATTAAATATGGTCTCAAACTAGGTCTCTTCGTGAGTGGTGCACAAGGTGCATTATTCATTTTCATATTTAATTCATTCCAAAACTCCATTTGTGGATCCTGTTGATGTGTGCTGACCTGAAGCAGCACAGAATCAGTGTTTCTCACCACGGAATGTATGAGGACCCACACCACATCTTGGAGAGCTCTCCTCTATTTCTTGGGTATCTTGAACACAGAAGTTCATATCTGGATTCAGATGGCTCAGTGGCTTGGGCTGTGATCTGCAGTTGAAGGTGGCTTGGTGCTCTGTGGGCTTATTTTTCAGAACTGCTGAGCATCAAACTCAGCTTCAGGAGCTAAGCTTTGAAATGATAAGTATTATTTGGTGATGGATACTGTGAAAAAATAGGTAGGTCTCAAATTGCATCCCCCAAGTTTTTTAATTTTTCACTTTAATCTGTCTCAGTTTTGCCAAAGCAAAACTACCTTGCCTTAGTCTAGCTCAGTTTGCCATTAGCTATGGACATCACCCCTACAGAAGAGTGGAAACAACCATTTCTTTCCAGTAGCAGTGTTGGAACAGTATGCAGCAACTAGGATGTAAATTCACCTGTGGAACAGTCAGGGGGAAACCAATTTTGCCTCATTGCTCAATAAGTTAGAACTGCACATTTCAAACACTGAATGAGGTGATGAAAAAGCTAAAAACAGAATATATGATCAGGTAATTAGCAGTATGCAAAGGGACTGAATTAAAGTGGCAAAGGACTCCCTGGTCCTGGTCTTTCCAATCTCTGTCTGCTTGACTTTGCAGCCTTAATGTTCTTTGAACACAGATTTTGAGTTATAAATTAATATTTGTGTGTGATTCTGCAGTTTATATTACAGGATTACCCTCATTTCCCCCTCAAGGCATGATGCACCAGTACAGGCATAGCATCTGATCCACAAAGCTTACAGTCTAAGGAGACTAGCATAGGAGGAAGGGAATAAAGGAGAAATAAAGCTTAAACACATATGGTTGTGTATATATATGTGCACACACACATACACAAGAGTGTATCTCTATATTTATGTTACATATGTACTGATTTAAATACTCAGCATTTTAAAATATGTATATGCATAGAGTATTTGCAGAACTATGTATGTGTATGTATATATATGTACATATATTTTTATATATATATATTTACATATGTCTTGAGTATGTAAGAGAGCACTGCCTTTCCCAGCTGCCTTGCAGGCCAGATAACACACAGTGATTGGTTTTCCTGCTGGTGTCATAGCATCAGCAAGCTGTGAGAGGCATATCAATGACAAGGCCTTCCAGATTTCTTCAGGGACATGCTCCAGGCATAACGTGCAGTCATACTGCAAAAATGTTTGTGAAAGGAATGGGGAAAATTTTGAAAGCTTCTAGGAAATTACCTTTCTAATTAGATTTGGCTGAAAGAAGAAGCATTCTCATGGGAAATTATTTTTCAGTTTCTTCTATTTACTTGTCTTTTGTAGACGTTGCCCATTTTCCTTACTCCGTTTGAAGGGGGGAGAGCAAAATCCGATATTTTTACTTTCCAGAATTATTTTCATGTGCATCACATAAAAATTGAGATTTAATGTATGAGTTTTAACATAAGAAAATACTTTTTCACTGTCAGGGTGACTGAGCACTGGTGTAGGTTGATCAAGGAGGTTGTAGAGTCCCCATCCTTGGAGACATTCAAATGCTAAATATGTGAATCTGATGATTTAGATTTTTCATTTATATAATGTCATTTACTGTCATCTATCTCCAAATGGCTAAAGTGGTTCTCAGTAATTTTCAGTTATTTTTGAGTCATTAAACCCTAAATGTTTTCCAGTAGAAATACAGATTTCTCTCCAGTAAAATGAAACCTAATCACTGGGAGTTTAATTTTCTTACTCATGGTTTATTGAGTCTCCTGGTCCTGGGTCAGAGGATCCCAGCAGGGCTCCAAAGGCTCCAGTAATCTAATTGTTATCATTAATAACTATTTGTTTTCTTGGGAGGACTTTGAGCTCTATAAGGCACATTCAAATACCTACCAGTGAGTAATAGTAATCCTACATAAGTATTGAGACACATGGCACTGCTCCCATCCTGCAGGTACTAATAAAGATGCCCTGTAAACATCTGTGGGCTGTTCTTGGGATACAGGTAAAGGAAATACCTGTCGGTCTCACACACAGCAACCCTGGCTTCTAACCCCTAGTAGGGTTTGTTTCTGGAGTTCCACTGATTTTTGAAGCAGGCAATTGCCTATTTTAACCAACCTTACCAAAACCAACACACCTCTTACAAGAGCGCCGAACATCCCATGAAATCCACGCAAATACTCTTTTGCCTTCTTAAAAGCCTGCTTGTGCTGTGTACAGACTAACAAATCAAAGTGCCTGCAGTGGTGACTAATGCCTCCCTTGAAGAAAAAGACTGGTTTCTGTGATGTGCTGTGCTTAGCAAACCTGCCTTTCTTCATTCTCACCAGTGTAAATAAAGACTAATTTAACTGAAATCAGTGGTTATACCAGTGGCAAACTGGGTGTAGTAGGATTTGATTCAAGCCCATGGTGGTGAATATACAGCTGTTGACAAACGTGCATATCACAGGCCAATTACTCGGCTTTCAAAAAGACTGTGAAGCTTTGACATTGTGTATTACATCTGTACCTGCTAAAGTCTGTTCTTTGGAATGACCCTTCTCATTCTGGCCCAAAAGGTAAAGGAAAACAAAAAGAAAAATTCCCTTGTTCTCCTTATTCTGTTATTAGTTAGCATTTTCCTACCTATTAATAGCGCTCCAAGTGCCCACCCTTCCTTCAGGGCCTGCTATGAAGGGGTGAGTGTAAGAGGAAAGACTTTTCAGAGGAGGAAATGAACGGACCAATGAATTAAGGAGACAACACCTTCCAAAACATGGGGAAAGACAAGAAGGGATGGCTGAGAGGAGGCAATCACTCACATGCCACATGCCTCTGAGAGTCTTTGTGAGTCTCTTTTTTTCATTCAAGCTTATTTCACAGTTGCATTCAGTCGCTCCAGCCTTCGCACAGACTGACACGAGCGAAATTGTCCTTCAATGTTACAAAAGGTCTAGCTCTTACTCTACAGTTTTCTGCTGCCACACAGATTTTGTATTGGTCCTGGCTGCCTGGAACACATGGCTCAGAGTCTCATCTTGAGCACCTTGCCTTAAGTCTGAAGGTAAAAGCAGGGGGTTCTTTTCCTATTTCTGACATAATATACTTGAAACACATGTACTGAACTCAGGAAATTTCTACTACTTTATATTCCTTGATAAAGGCTCTTCCAAAAAAAGCGCCTGTATGTGTTGAAGTGTTTGCTGGAGGCACAGTGGTAAATGGGTACTCTGTGTCCTTTTGGTTGGCATTAAGATTGTAATGAATCATTGATAAAACTAATAATGTACTCAGTTTAATCTAATATTACAGCACAGTAGCTGCACCCAGTGCTTACAGCACGGGAATATACAAAAGTAATTAATCCATCACTACTGCTGCTAACTACTGCTGCAGTTTAACCTCTCCAGGTCATGAAAGTTTGATAAAGCAAGTGAAGAAAACGATCACTGTAGACTGGGCAGGGGCTGAGTTTTAAAGAGCTGTGCCAGACTCAGTGGCACTTTAACAAAAGAGGATAATTATATCTGATACACATCCGATGTATCCCAAGCAGCCCATAAAGGAGCTATTGACAGCTACATATGAAACTGAGCTACATGGGAGCTCACTTCAGACAGGAATTGTTGCTTCCCAAGTCTTTCATGGAGCATGATGCATGTTTACTTTACAACAGACTCATTTAATTTGCAAAATAAGAATAGATAATATGGGCCCAAAGTAATCATAGCCCTGAAGCCAGCCCCTTTGTTGGTATGTACCATAATAGCTCCTTGATGGGACTCATGCAGTCATGGCCAGGTGAAGCTCTGATCCACTCCCTGAAATTACAAACTAAGCATTGTCTTTTTAATTAACAGTTTTTTAAAACTTAGATCGTAGTATTATATTCCAGCTTACAATACATTTAAGTGGTATCCATAGACAGACAATTCTTATCTGGTATCATGTCCTACCGAGGTGGAAAAATTTAGTTGAGCTCACTCCTCTGACAGCAAAAGCCAGAACCAAATTAAGCGCAAATTTATGCTAGTCTGTGGATCATCACAGCCCAAGACATTCACAAGGAAATTTATTGCTTCCTCACTAGCAACAATGCTGCATTTTCTGCCTCTTCAGAAACTGTACTGTTAGCTACAGCCTAAGAAGCAGGCTAGGATAGGAAAGGAGAGGATGGGACAGGACAAGGATACATTTCTGGCTTGAGCTTGTAATGTCGTCAGGCTCAGTCTTCTGCTACATGTAATTCTTTTGGAAATGTTTCCATCTCAGAGACTACCATCACGCTACCCATCTGGCAGGCTCACTCTCCAGACTGATCAAGGAAACATCAGCTCAAGCCTCCAGCCAGCCTCTGAGGGAAACCATCCTCTTCCTACCCAAATGCCCAGCATGTCCTATCTTCAAAGGAAAATCAAACAGACGGACTTGACCAAACAGGAATTTATTGGGCAGGAGAGCTGAAGAGCAGAAAAAGCTCCCCAAAGACAAGCAGCCATTCCACAGCCCCAGATGAGCAAGAGCTTTTCTCTTGGTGGAGGCCTTTTTGGCCAGATAGCCACTGCTCCCCACTGCTTAGTGCTAGCTAACCAGAGATGCCCTCCTCCTCAGCACCTGCAAATTGCTCTGCTTTGACTGATGCTTTTCTGTACCAACTCAGCAGTGAGCAGGGAGGGCAGCCTGGTCCCTTCCCTTGTCCATAATTTCTTTACCTCAAAATGACAAAAGCAGGTAGTCTTGCTGCTCACCCTCCTCGTGTGGAGTTGGTTTGCCCTCTGGTATCATAACAGATGGGTGTATTTCACATCAGGTTATGACATGGCTACTCTTCTTCCTCATGCTACCAGGACTGGGACAAGTCAGACATGGTGGGTCAGAGCTGGGGATCACGTCCTAGCAGAGCTAACAGTCTCCAAAAGGTTAGGCTCCTGTGTTATGTTTAGCAGCAGTGCTAATGAAGCAGGAGAGCTCAGTGGAAAAAAATGTCCAAAGGCAGATATAAACATTAACAGAGATGGAACAACATGAGGAAACAATTGTACTATAGCCAACTGAAATAACACTGAATGTTGGAAAACTGCTATCAATCTAGGAGATGTTTTTCAGCCTGTCAGAGCTGAAAAACAGGGCTTTGGCATAGTCACCCATGGGTTTGCCACCTCTTGATTTGCGCTTTAGAGCTAATCTATTTCACTGTACTTGTTTTACAAATTTTGTCCAGCTGGATGGAGATTTACAGAGAAAGTTCACAGTGTTGATCAACACTGAGGTGAGTTTTGTCAAAAACACAACTCTTCTGGCAGTATGTTGAGTTTTATGGTGAAAGTCACTTCAGAGTCTTATTTTGAACATTCTGCTGGGAAGTCTTTATCACCACGACCATTTGGTTAAACACAGAAGATTCTTACAAGTATTCAGTGTTACTTTTTAACAGCAAAAGTTTCTACAGTCACCATTTTATCTCTAAAGTTGCCAAAAATTTCCATCAGCTAGTTTCCTCTTTCACTAGAGATGTATGATGATAACAATAATAGGTCATGAACAATTATGAAAGGTCCTAGCAAAATCTTTTCTATTCAGAAGGATAGGACCTGCTTTGACTATTGTCCCTGCTATTCACAAATCCCTTCATCAGTTGAAGTCTCTTCTGTTCTGTGCTCATTTTCTTGCCATTTGGCCTGGCTTTCTTCAACTGCCCTTTAGTTTTGCATTGTGGAGATTAACGGCAAAAAAAAAGAATAATGAAGAAAAAAGACCCAATTGCTTGAGATGATTTTTCTGCTTGGTGGGAATGTCTTTCTCTTCAAGGAGACCAATTAACATTCTCATCATCTCTCTGGACCTAATCTAAACATGAATAAAATATCAAACCCTTCCTAAAATTGTTCTTTGTTCTTCTTACCATACTGAAATTAACTTTTTGACAAGATGCCTGGCAGAACTTCTATAGAAAAGGCACAATTCCTCCCCCTGCACATTTGCATAATAAAATGCAGTGGCATGTGTCACTGGGCAGTGCTCCTGTAACAACGGACACCCGTCTTTCCCAAGAAATCCCTACTGTCACATAATAATTCAGAACTGTCGCAGAGTTTGGGGGGTTTGGATATCCTGTTTATGACACATCATTTTATCATCAACACACCTTTTACTTTGCTTAGAGAAAAGAGACTGTACTGAGTACTGAACATCTCATAGAAAGATGAAAATCTTGTATATGGGAACATTTGCAAGGTTCTTGCTCATTTCTGGCTAATTATGGTCATTTCCACAAGTAATTACCCAAATTGCTCTTGCAATCAATGTAATTGTGCTAAGTTGTTTAAAAATCAGCTTCATTAGGTTTTGCCTGGTAAAATGTACTGTTTTTCATAACCCAAATTTTGATCTTGTATTAATTGTCAACAGGCCTTTAAAAGTAAATACGTTTTCTTTTGTCTTCCTTCTCCCTTTCTTGCATGCTGGTGTGAGATTTTTTTACATTCATTACAGATTAACTGTAGTCAGAAAATTGACTATAACCTCTTGTAAAAGTCTATTATGTGTGTCTGCAAGTTATTGTATGGTTCTCTTTCATTTTGAAAACCAGAAGATCTCCAGTCTTTATGGCTCTGGAATTAAAAGAATATTTCAAAATGTGAATATTGAGTGTTTAGGTAATTCTACCCTGAGTCTGAGGTGGGCTGAAAAAACAAATAGTCACACAATAAGCAGAGCTGTTCCCTGACTCCCGCTGCACCCACACAACCACGCTTTGGAGGAACAGAGCGATGTGCCAGAAGCGTGCTCCCTCCCAGCAGTTTCAATTGCATTCTGTCTAGGATATAATACACCACCACCTCTCCCTCTCTGACCCCACATCTCTCGCTGGCAATCCACCTGCTGCTTTCATTTCCTTACCAAATGGTTCCTCTTTACTCAGCCATGTACAAGGGGAAGCTGTAACTTCAGTAAGGTGCCCTCCATGTCCTTCACTGCAGCTAGGACTGTTTCATAGAACCTGCTCATGCTGTTAGCAAGCATTTGGACTGGCATCATAAGCATCTGCTGCTCAGGAACAGTGAGAAGTTGGGCTTGTGCTCTGGAGAGAGAATGGTGCTGGGGTGAGAGGGAAGAGCAGCATTGAGAGGAGGCTGAGGCTGCCCACAGCTCTGCTCCAGTGATGCATCAGAAGGACATAGCCTCTTCAGTGGTACATTTAACCTCACTGGCATCCTCTGTGGTGGGAAAGCCAGCTCTGTATCAGCTTAGCAGCTCTGGGTTACACCGGAGGTGGTAATTGTCAAAAAGGGTACAGTAAATGTCATGCTGAGTGTGAACATCCACTGGTGCACCTCCGCAATCCTCTGTCTGAAGCATACTTTTTCACATCATGTTTTCTTTTGGAATAAAAGCTACTTGCTTATCAGTAGTAGGTACTTGAGTCTCTCTTCTCTTTTATTTTAGCTAAAATAAATCTCTTGTAACCCTAAGGACATACCAAGGTCACTATTTGTTCCAGAGAAGGAAGACAGATATGGAGAGAATTTCATTAAATAGGACCTTGAATTTGGTATGGGACACCAACTGAGCAGCATGAAATGGGCTGTAGTATGAAAGAGGCTCTTCCTGGCTTCAATGCTTAGAGGTGAGGAGGGTATCAGGAGGCAGAGCCCCAGGTAGCCCCTCAGAGGCCTGTGTGTGGAGGCAGGCTGAACCTCTCAGCTCTCCAGCCTGCAGCACAGTTACTTGGGTGCTAAGGCAGGATTGACCAAAGTCTTCTTCCGAAAAAAAGTAAATTACAAGCCCTAAGCACAGTTTCAATAGATTTTTCTCTTACCTGAAGATCTCTTACTTTCCATACCTCCCTTTCATTGTAAAGGAGATTATGTCAGAGTCATCTATAACAGCTGCACCATAAAATACCTCAGTCACGTGGCTTTAAACAACCCAGAGGGGAAAAAAACCCCAGTTCTTTAAATAAAGATACATGTATTCTTGTGACATTTCCATACAATTGCAATTTTCAAGGGAACCAAACACTCATTACTACACAGAGTTCTTCAGAGGCTAAACCTGACCTTCAGTCAGAACAAACTCCCATTTGGCTAGGCTTATTCATACAGCCTACAGTTCTGTTTGCATTCTGCATTGACTGAGAAAATTTCAAACTGGACTGGAGAAGTAATTAGATTAAGAGTAGTACTATTTAAAAAGCCTGCATTGTCAGAGTAGTGGGATAAGATCCTTAGCCTCAGGAGCTAAGGTTCTTATTCTACATGTACGTTCCAGGGATCTGGATTTGGAGGAGAAGTACTTTAGAATAGTGCGTTGTAACTGTAGGGAGGAAGATGAGGGTAAAGAATGACTACAAAGAGGTTAATCAAACTAGGATTTAAAAGCCCACTCAAATGTCCAACTTTTCCATATGGTAGATCACAGGCCAGAGAGACTGTCTTGCAAATTCCGTCTCCCCTGCTTCCAGGGTTGTGGAAATCATCTTTTCTCTGGTACACATTCACATAATGCCCGTGGGGCAGCTGTATTCATTACTTCTGTGGAATACCATTTTCTCCCTGCTTTTACTAGAAGCTAGCAGCTGGAAAAGATGAGAAGCCAGCAACACGTGATCAGACAAGTCTGTGGGGACCACTAGGCAGCTCTCCATAGGCCACAGTAAGAAGTTTCTACACAGTTTGAAAAGAATTGGTCTCACTATTGCTCTGTGCACTGACACTGAGACATCTTTAGCTTCAGCAGGAAAAAATATTTAGTAGAGTATTATATATGTTATGGTGGTTTTTTCCTGAATTTTCCTATTAATAGGTTAAAGGCAGATACAAACAAGGGGCAAATGAAAGTCCATGGCATGCAGTATTTCCAAAGCTGTACTGAAGTCTTGGCCTTTTGGATAAAATACTAAGCATGATTACTTCACTGAAAAACAAGAAGGGACAGGAAAAACCTGCAAAACACCAAGGGAAAATAATCTCATTTAATTGGAAGGTACATGAGAGTTGGGGAAGTGAGCAAGCTGAAGAGAACTAGGAGTGCATGGCAGGGTTGTGCTCCATCAAACTCTGACCAAGCCACTTGGAAAAGCTCCCCATATTTTCCAAAGGAAAGCAAAAGGCATCAACACTCTCCTCCAAGCCTATCTGTGCATATGAAAGAAGAGAAAGAAAGAGTTTTCTTCCATGCAGCTATATTTAAACTGCCTTTCATTTACCTGGCTCTAGAGAATGGCACTAGGATTAGATATATATCAATGACCAGTTTTATATATTGACCAAAAAAGTTGCCAATTCGAACATTATAATGTGAAGATATTCATAGGCAATAGGGGTGAGGCAAAAGGAACTTTGAAATGGAAAATGCCCAGATGATACATCTAGGTGCTTTTCTTCAGCAATACGAGCACTACTCAGTTTGGACACCCAAAGATTTGCCTAACTCCTGTTAAAACATTACAGGTGGTTTTCTTGTTGCCCAGCCACTTAATTATATATATATGAACTATTGAAACTATTTCTTTGATATTGGTATGTAAGTACCTTATATTCTGCCAGTATCCATTTCAGGTTCAGGAAACTTAATATTTAGATATAATTGGTAATTTTTCTTGCAATTAAACTAGTGAAACAAGTTTAATGGCTCAACTTGATTAAGCTCAACTTCATTTGTGGCATAGAACTTCTCTCTTTTCTCCAACACAGAGCATACTTTAGTGAAGTTCCACTTGCCCTTAACTTCCCTTTTCTATAGATAACAATCTATTTTCTCTAAGCATTCTGCTTAAATTGATTTCTCAACTGAATGCAGTGTTTTGTCATCTTCTTCAGAATTCTGCAACACTATTGAGGTGGCCAGAACTGACAGCCTCATTGCTGTTGTTATGTGTGTGTGCCTATGTGTAAAACAGAACACTAGATCTTGCAACAAAAATGTATATTCAAATTACAGATTCACTGGCATCATGTCTTCATATGGTGCTAAAATAATCTCCTGTAGTCTATATTCAGTGTTTCTATTTATGCAGCTTGTATTTTGCTTAGCAGTTAGACAAAAAGAAAGCAGGCCATCATGGGCACAGCACTGAGAGGATGTTAACCCTCTCCTCTCTGGACTCTTCCTAACCTATCAGTATTGAGGGTGATTCTGTGAAAAGCATGAAAATGACAGTCCAGTATGGTGCAAAGACCTATGATTTTGTAGTTTCTCATTCTACTTACTCTAACCCTCCCTTAGTCCTGACATTAAACCCACATGGGCCACTCTCAGTGGCTGAGGGACCTGGCTGTACAAGTCCTGTGGTTTGACCCTTACACATCTCTGGTACTGCAGAAGCATTAAATCAAGGTTTCACATGGAATAAAGAGGAATAAAACCAGCTAGCTGACATCTCTGCACAGAAAAAAAAAATCCTTGAGAAGAGATTCCCTCACTGCTTCCCTCCAGTTGCCTGTTGTGATCTGCCTGACAGAATCCTCCAGCTGTGGAAAAACTGGTTAAGGGTCAGAGAAATGAGATAAGAGTCTATTTGAAAATTAAACCATGTCAGCTATCATCACAGACTAATCATAGCACTTTGCTTTTAAGTATGAGCATTTATTCTATCAAATAATTCTGCAAGGATCACTACCTAGATTTTTAGTAATGCTGTGGAGGAACAGAAAAAGGAACATTTGATATATTTTCTGTTATTTGGCTAATTTGAGGACAAAATTCATCTTACCTAAACTTAACTATTCGAATTGTAAGGTTGAACCTAAGATCATAATCTGTGCTTTCTCTACACTGAAAGAAGAAAGGCAGATGAAGTCAGAAGCTGATTCATACAACTTCTTCAGAGACTAGCCCACATAGGGCTACAGTATGTCACACTAAAGTGACCTGCCTAAAATGTTTACACCAACCTATGTCTTCAGTGTCAGAATATAAACTGTTTAAGTACCTCCAGTCTTCAGAACACTATGGTACATCCTTCATGTCCTAATTGCAGGTGGTCAGGCTCCAAGTTTTGTCTTACCATTGTAAGTAAAAAACATTCTAAAAATTAGTCTTCACACATACTTATAACAGATGATATGAACCCAATTTAATGATATGAACCCAAATTTAAAAATTTGAGATTTTTTCCTTTTCTATCCGCAAAACTAAAATAAGCAGCATCCCTCCAAACCTTTGATAACTACGTTAAACTCACTTTTTGAATTGGGATGTGTTTCACTCCTGCCAGTTGCAACCTAGAAAAATCTTAATGGTGACACTAGTTTCTAAATTCTAGCAGTACATAGAAAGAAATTGCAAATGGGAAAGCAATCACATTAGAGCAATGGAAAATTGCATGCAGTGAAACAATTGTCCCAATAAATGTAGAATCCCACAAAAAGGGAAATAAAAAAAATACAGAAAGCAAATAGGAGATGGCAAAGAATCCAAAGATTTCATAAAAATAAACTTATTGTCATTTTGTCTTCCCCTTAGGCAGTGATATTTTTTTTATGTGACCAGGCAATACAGTTGTCACGACGCAGGTGCAGAATCAGAAGGAGCGTGTCATGAGATTGCTGCTGTCAAGCTGTAATTCAGCACCATGAAAAGGATTTCCACTGATGTCACTGGAGTATCTGTCGTCATGACTAAAGTAATTACTACACTGAGCCTTGTCTCCAGTAGCAGGCAACAGCAGAGGCTTCAGAGGAACCCCTCTCCAATGAAGACCAAATACATGTGTGGAGGTGCATATTCTTCCCTGGTCAGTGGTTAGTAGATTGCATCACTTGCTTGTTGTCTTCTTCAGCTCTCTAGTACGTGAATTTCTTTTTGATCATAAACTTATCCAACCTTTTGTATATGTCAGCTAAGTATCTGGGTGTAATAATGAGTTCCAGTCACCAATAACTTCAGCTTCTATATTTCATGGCCCAGACCTGACAGATAAATAGGTGGTGAACTGAGATGACCTAAAGCTTAAAACACACAGCCCTGGCATTGCTGAGAGACCTCCACATAAGCAGAGATGTGTGTTGCCAGTTACTGCTGCAGGGAATAATTTCATACCAAATCTCATAATCTCAGTATTCCCTAGGGAAGGGAAGGCAAAAAAAAAAAAAAAAAAAAAAAAAAGAAAAATCAAGCAGCAGTGGAAAGACTAGGATAACAAGATCTTGACCAACTCAGTGTCAGCACTAATGCTGCAAAAACACAGGGCACTTCACAGCCTGGAAGGCTGGTGAGCTGTTCTTTTCACTGAGCTCTGTGCTTGCACAGCCAGCTGCACCCAAGTAGAACTGGTTCAAATGCATTTACACATCCTGCATTACAGCTAAGCCCCCCAACAACATCAGAGAGCCTGCCCACCGAGCAGTATGGCTGCTCTTTTGCTTCTTCAAGCGGAAGCCTGGACTATCTCAGTGGTTAAACTTTATAAAAACTTGAAACAAACAAAAAATTAAACAAGTTTCAGTGCCAAATGTCAATTCTAACCCTTTAGGGATAAATGTGGTGCAGAAACACCTTCCATAAAGCAACAAATAGCACTGCAGTCTCCAGGGAAGACTCACTTCTGCAGGTCTTGCAGTAGAGTGCATCTGCAGTGAGTGTAGGATTAGGAATGGTATCTGAAGGAGAAAATGATCTCCCATAAGGCAGGTGAAACCCTAACCCTTCCTTCTAATCATCCAGACTTTGTGACTCATTACCCTTGGGTGAGAGGAAATCTCTGTCCGTATATCTTGGCCAGAATTGAGTGCAGGGGGTGGAGCAGGGGCCACAGTGAGTGTAGTCTTAGGTGTCATGTGTTTAGTTGATCTAATGCAAAAATAGAAAGGAATCAAGGGAAAAAGCCCTGTGAAGACAAGCCAAGGCAAAAGAAAAGGGAAAAAAGGAAGCAACACAAATACACACGGTACCCTCTGTAGAACTTGAGGCAGACACAGTGCTCAGAGAAGCCAAATCCTCTGATTCCTGACTTGATTACTTTGGGACAGTAGGCAAATTCTAGAATGAAAATAAAAAGGCTGGTTCTGGTTCCAGAAATTAACAAGTATGACCTCAAACATATGTTATACATATTTTAAATAAATTCTGTTTTCTTTTTGAGAAGGAGAGGCATGGTCAGCACATAATCCAAAAGCTGTAGCAGTCCACCTGTAGCACAGCAGAGATGAAGCTGGATGGAGTACCAGCTCCTGGGGACCTTGCTGGACAGCAGGGAGAAGAAAACATCACAGCATTTTCCTCACTTTGACATCAATGCAAATGCACATAAAGTCCCACACATAGGGCCTTGAGGGGAAGCCATATGAGAAGCAGCTGAGGTGACTTGGTCTGTTCAACCTGGAGAAGATGACACTGAGGGAAGGCCTCATTGCAGTTACAACTTCCTAATGAGGGGAAGAGGAGGGGCAGGCACTGATCTCTCCTCTGTGGTGCCCAGTGACAGGACCCAAGGGAATGGTCTGAAGCTATGTCAGGGGAGGTTTAGGTTGGATGTTAGAAAAAGGTTCTTCACCCAGAGGCTGATTGGGCACTGCAGCAGGCTCCCCAGGGAAGTGGTCACAGCACCAAACCTGACAAGAACTGATTGCACTTGTGGTCTTGGGCACATGGTGTGACTCTTCTTCGACTGCTTCAGGTACTTCACTTGCATGAGGAAAGGACATTTGAGACCAGCAGTTCTCTTCTGATCACATAGCATCATGGTCAATCTAGGCATGTCCTGGTATGCTGCCTACTGTGAATCAAAAACTCTATTTAGAGCTCTCTGTCAAAGATTTAATTATGTACTATTCCTGGGTAAACTCACAGCACTGCAGTCACTGCCCCCTTCGTGTGACGCAAAAGAGGCTTGAAGTTTTGGAAACTGTTGGAGAGAGTATTGGAATTGGGTGCTCCTGACCACAGGAAATTGCTGTTATTAACTTGTGTCCAGAGTCAGCTTCATGCAAAGAAGGAAGAGTTTCACATTTCTGGAAGGCCTGGTTCTGGCTAGCCTGAGGAAAGAGAGACAACAGAGGAGACTTCTGGGCAAGAGGTGAAGGCCAGAGTTGCTGTTTTATGAGGGTCATGCTGAGAGCAATCAGTGAACAGCAAACTTGCCCGTGATGTTGGCAGGAAGGCAGGCACGGTCATGATGCTCATGGCGAAATGGCCCCCTCAGTGCAGAGCACTGTAGTGGTAGGATTCACTTGCCAATGCTGGGGAGAGCCTGGCTGCATCAGAGTTCTCTGCTCATGTCCTCTGCCCTTGGGAGTGGCTGGGGCTGCAGAATGGTTTATCCTAAGTGGGAACTGCCAGACAATTGGGCAGAGCTGTGTTTGCAGCTCCCCACATAGAGCAAGCGACTGTCTCTTATGGCTTGTCTGTCCTGGAGAGGCCAGGAGGGATGACACACTTCTGAAAAGCTCTCTGTGCACAGAGGTCCTGTGTCCTACTGCTGCTTGCTGTTGGCTCTTGCAGCTATTGTATGAGAAAATGTGTTCCCTAAGCAGGGGCTAAAGGCAACCACTCCTCAGCACCTCTGTCCTTTACATCCACCAATCCAACTGCACACAGCAAGGCTCCTGGACAGAGCTCTGCTTCTGTGAGCACTTCTTGAAGTCAGCCAGAGGCAAAGCCATAAAGAGTCTCTCCATAAAGATATGTTGGGACCCTGAGGTGCCTGTCCATGGCCCAGGACCCCATGGAGCCATCAGCCCCTGCCCCAGTGATGGGTCTTACTGAGCCAGGAACACCTGCGGGTTCATGTCCCAACCTGGCCTCAGCCTGTCCCCAGGGAGGTGCCCAACACCCAGGGCTGGGGCTTTCCAGGGCTGGGGCTGCCCCAGTGCCCTCCAGCTGCCTGGCTTAGGGCTGGAATGGTGGGACAGGCCCTGGCAGCCAGGTCCTGCCCTACCACCATGGGGAGTCCCTGGCCTGTCCTGTTCCCTGACAAGACGGTTTTGTGGCCACAGGAGGGTCAGAGGTTGTACACTCGCTGTCTAGCTGAGAAGGACACCTTGTCACTGTCTTTGTCCAATGTATGCTCATGAGGAACATGTAACACCCAGCATGATCACACGTGACAGCATGTGACCATGGGTTGTGTCATGCCATGCCTGCCCAGAATCCCTTCCTTCTGCTGTCCTGGCTGGCAGCTGGTACCCTGGCTGCAAACACATGCTGCCTTCAGGTCCACTGACCTCCTGGCCATGGACTTGAGGCAGGTCAGCAGACATTGTGAAGTGCTCTTGAGGAGAAACACTCTGCTTCTGCACATCCCACAGACAGTTGACAGAGGCCCCTCATTGTCACATAGATGGTTTATATTTTTAAATGCCTGTGATACGTAACTGTGGCATGAGGACATGCAGAGAGACACATTTGGAGGTCCTGCACCACCAACATCAGAGTGTGGCCACAGTGCACACTGAAGTGGGGCCCTTGTGGGCATCAAGCCCCTCCCTCACCAGCTTCCCCAGTCCCAGTTTATTCATGAGGGAACCTGTAGATATACTGCAAATGAGCCACCCCATGAAGAATCAGGCAGTAATGCGGCAGGACTTCAGGGTGCAGTCAGTGTGTCACCATGAAAATACGGAGGAGCTGTTTGTGGCTGTTTGTGACTCAAAGGACAGCTCAATCTGAGCGGATACTTGCCCTTCGTCTCAGGGATGGTCAAGTCTAAATGCTGCCTGGCTCTGACAAAGATGGACTGTATATGCTGCTTGAAGGACTCATTCGAGACCAGCTTTAGAAAAAGTATAGGTCTTCCCTGAACAGGGTTATTTCCACTATGATTTTCATCTCTTCACATCTCTTGATTGTGGTGCAAAAGTTATTTAGAAAACCCTAAAGCACTTTTACTTTTATGCAACATTTCCCCCTATCCCACTCTTCTCACACTTAAACCAGCAAAAACATTCTTGCTCAAGTTTTCCAGAAACAATTTCACCTTTGGGCAGAGAATAAGCATATAACTTCTGAATCTAGAAAAACAGAAATTTCAGGCCGACTAACAGAGGGGGAAAGCTCAGGAGACTAGAATGCCAACTGTTGTGCAACAGAAGCGATAGTCCGCTGCTTTTTGCAGCATAACTCTTACTTGATTTTCATCTATTTTTCTAACAAATTCAAGTTTCCTAAGGATACTGACAGTGATAGCCAACTGGCCTGTAAAAATGGCTAACTCCAAGAAAATACACAGGTATCATTTTTGCATCCTGCAACTCCTTACTTCCAGAGCTTAAATATTACATCTAGGAGTAGAGTTTTAGGCATTTGAGAAATGTTAAGCTCATATAGTAATCTTCTGCAGACTTTTGTAGTCTTTTAAGTTGAGTGACATCTAATATGTGTTTAGGAGCACTTTTTGGATTCAGGCACCCAGATTTCTCAAAGTATTTTTATTCTCTGTCATTAGGGCTGGAAATAAACCTATTTTATTTATTTAAACAGACTTTCTTCCTTGCAGTAGGCATGTTCTAGAGACTGCAGTTCTACACATTATAAATTTTCTACTTTTATTTTTTCTTTTTGACTACTACAGAAACTGATTAGATCAGATGATGTGATTCTAAGATATCTGAGATGTTTGAAATGGCTATGGAAGCCTTCATCTTTAATGTTTTATGACATGCCAAGAATTTGGAAAGTTCTCAGCTTGCACATTATTTACTGGTATCTTGCCACTTTGTAACTTGGATCAGTGAGATTCCATCTACATTAGATAGCTCTATTTGTCACTAATCCATTATCCTAGTCTTGTCTTCATGGTACACAGGTATTAATTTTTTTTTTTAATCTACTGCACTCAATACAATTGATGACAATCAGTGCATGGCAAATAATCTTTCACAATGGGCAAACAGAAACCTGATGGTATTCAACACTTATTCTTGTCCTGTGCAATTTGTCTCTTAGCTCTCTCTATATATAATACTTATCAGTTATATAGTGGTATTTATTAATGTTTCCTATTTTTGCATGCCTGATCTCTGTTTCGCTATCCATGCGTATTGCAGATATTTTAATTTATCAAAGGCTTTTATCCTTTCTTCTTTAGTTGCAAGTCAGAATGCATTTCCATACTACATTTTTTCAGGCAGCAAAATTGATCTAGACAGTTCTCTTCCTTCCCTATGCCACTTGTTCCTGCTGCCACATCAATCTTCTGCAATGCTTTTGGTGCAAATGCAGCCATCTGTGGGGCAACACTGTAAGACACATCAGTAAAATCAGGAGTGCTAAAAATAAAGTCTTCAGGAAAAAAAAATAAATTGGTGAGACAGTTGAGCTGGAAAATGTAGAAGAATGGTGAATCTTCCAACAAAGGGTGTTCTTCAGAACCAGATGAAAGAATGATCAAGGACACAAACGTGTGTCAAAAGGGGAAGGTTTGAGGACAGGTTTTTCCCTAAAAATGATGGACTGGAGACCAGATGATAACAGACCCTGCAGGAAACATGAAATTACCTATACAAAAATAGACTTTGGCTTTGCCAGTTTTATGTTGAAGATGGTGGTTGAATATTCAGATAAAAGATTTCAAAGGAAGACTCAGATGTGGGATCAGAGACATGGAAACATTTACCCATCATATTTGATACTCTTCAAACATAAGTTTAAAGAAAAGACCACCAACACATCAGATTCTGGCCCAAGGCGCTGATTTTACACTACCATATGAGATAGTAATGTTTCATATGTAAATATTGAAATTACACTGAGGCCAGCAGTCCAGATAAGCAGAGATTACAAGAAGGATATACAAAGCTGAGATGAGGTTGTCCATCTCATACCCTCTTCTCCATTCCTTACCACTGAGAGAAAAAGCACTTTGCTTCCTCAGCCCTCTGTGCTCACCTCTCTTCATGCCGATATGTTTTTTATCCTTCCACGTTTGACAGCATGTTGTGTTCTTATGCCTCCTTAGAACATAGCAGATGCTTTGCTTGGAGGGCAGTATTTTTGTATTGTGATATAATACTTTGTACTTTTCTGCCAGCAACTGAATTAAATACCCACAAAGGCTAAATCCTAGATGTTCTTCAGAAAGTGTTTTGGAAAGACAGGCTAGTTTGCATTCTTAAGTCTTGTATGCCTCACCAAATGCAGTGTACATAAGGTATTTCCTCTCTGCTAAAGAGTTTGAGCAGCCCCTACTTTTCCTTAATACCTCTTTGTCATCCTGTTCTATAATAATAAGATAGCAAGCAACCAACCAAGCAATGTCAGTTTTGGTCTACAGCTTGTACAGAAAAGGTTTTCTTTCTTTCCTATGCTTAGTGTATTTGGTTAATTGACTATTTGGAATACTTCTGATGAAAAGCATCTACTTGGCTGCAGGCTCTCTACTGCCAAGCTCTCAGGAGGGTAGCTGGCTGGAGGTTTGCTTTGTCCCTCATCAGCTTCAAGGAGACACCATCTGACCACCACAGTGACTGCTCAGTGTCTCAGTGCAGAATTTTAAAACACCTGGGCTCTGTTCCCCTCCTATTCTCCAGCAATAGCAAGAGATTTCAGAACATTTGTACTGATTTGCTGAATCCCTCTGGACATTTGGAAAGTAATACATCATTGCTTTGCTGGCAGGTTTTTGTTTTATTGGCAGCTGCACATTTGAGCTGGTAGAATGGTTTGCTGTTGCCATTCCAAAATTTGTTCACTATCCTATCATGCTATTCTAAATGCTAATCTTTTTGTTTCTCTCTTAATTTTCTTTCTTTCCCTCAAACACCTCCATTCTTGTCTTTTTCTCCTTCTCTTTCTCTAACTCCCTTTTTCTGTATCAAATCCCATACATAACAAAGTGTCCAAGATTTTACTCCGCAAGTTATTGTATGCAATAAACTTCTGTATATCTTATCCAGCTGAACACAATGGCACCACTTACACACCCTAAGCGACAGGTACGTGTTTGCAGTACTGCAGCCTGAACAACTCACCTAGCCACTGGTTTTTACAAGCAAAGAGGGAACTGCCGTGGTTTGTACACAACATGCCAAAATTCCAGTATAATCTCATTGCTTATTTTCCACTTCCCCTCCCTGTTTGTTGTAATTGCCTGTTCTGTCATTTCAGATTAAGTATCTCACCATGGAATGACTTGTATTTACTTTTAATTTGATGTACTGGAAGTAGTTCTATTGACTTAAGTGGACCCATGCACATAAATAAAGGTAAGTATACGTGCAAGCTTTTAACTGATGGTACATTGGAAATCCCACAGGAAAAGCACTGTGTATTTTATTCATTTTACTGTCTTTGCACATGTTAAATGCAGGCTGGGTGATTAATAACCTTTTCCAGAGTAAGTTTTCAGGTTTCATACCATCTTAACGGAAGAACCACTAGTCATAAGCACAGGATCAGCTCCAGTTCCACAGAATTCTGAGATGACACAAGACAGTATGAATGATTAACTCGGAAAAAAAAAAGACAGCACACGATTTAACCCAATGTAATAATAATGTATGCAGATCACTGTAAAACATGCCAGAGGAGATTTGGAATTGGGCCAGAAGTGGAGGTCAGGAGCAGCGAGCAGGCTGTGGGAGAGGGCGGCAGCTAGGATAGGGTTGCAGAAGGAGGGAATCCCGTGGAAGACGGCATGAAGGTCGGCAGCAAAAGGAGACAGACAAGCCGAACTCAGGGACAGCTGAGCGATAGAGGTCGGCCAGAGGCAGCCCAGGGCTGCGGCTGCTGGGCGCCGGCGTCCAAGAACAAGAAGCTCGGGGCTGACCGCAGCTAAATGCAGAATAGGCCATGCCACGAAGGAAAAGCTGGGGGCTTCTGGGCAGATTCTGAAGCGGCTTCTGTTTCAAATGGCAAGGGGGGCGAAAAGAAGGTAAATCTGTATCTTACAGCACGGAAACAGGGGTTTGCCATTTTGGCAAGTGAATCAGCCCTCAGCAGCACGACCCTATTGAAACGCCCCGATAATTCATTCTTCGCCTCGCAATTTTCCATTTCCATGGGTGTGAAGCCCACGGAACTGTACATACATATAACGTTGTAACTTGTNAACGTTGTACCTTGTGCTGCTGCTGCAGCGGCTGGCAGCGCTGCGGCGTCCCCCGCCACGGGGGCAGAGACACCGCACCCACCCCGCCGGCTCCGAGCATCCCCCGCACCGCGCCGGGGGGCGGCAGCGAGCGGGTGCACGGGCAGGCTCCTCCGGCCCCATCGCGGGGTCTGCAGCGCTCCCGCCCGCCGGGGCCGCCCTGCCGGGGGCGGGCGAGGGGTGGCACCGCCGTGCGCGTTGAGCTCAGCGCGTCGCGGAAACCGACGG
>VYXC01010460.1:599594-728817 GCA_013397175.1 Platysteira castanea | reverse complement strand
CAGCCCGGGTGGGCCGCGGGGGCTCCTCGGCCGGCGCCGCGCTCCCGCCGCCCGGCAGCGGCATCGGGCCGGGGACCTGGGAACTCCGGCACTTGGACTTGCGGGGCACCGGGAGACCTGGCACAGGGAGAGGGGCGCGAGCAGCTCCCAGGCCTCCAGCGCACCCCGGGGGCACCGTTCGCACCCTCTCCCGTGAGAGTTTCTAGTTGACCTCTCTGTGGTCTTTTGCCCACCCCGGATCCGGTGGGTCGGAGGAGTGGAGGAGTTTGCAGGGGTACTGCATGTCGGCTGTGAAGGCGGTGGGGGACAAGCAGTGGGAATAGCCTTCGTCCTGCCGAGTGTTTTCCTTGCACAGATCCTTGTGCAAAGCTGGGAGCTTTCCACCTGGCAGTTTGCTATATACACACAGCAGCTACTGCAGATCAAAAGATAGGGAAGAATTGGTAACAAACTGTGTGAAAGCCAGCGTGCATCTAAGTTAGCCGAAGAGGTGATGGCTGGCAAAGGGAAGGCGTCCTGCCTTTCGCCTTCTGGTCCAGTACTGCCTCTTTACAGCAAGAAATGGGGCTTTGCCAGAGGGGTACTAGTGGAATGGAATTACGGGGATATGCCAAAGGGACAGTAGTAGAGTGCTGTTACTGCTGCGCAGAGAAATCAAAATTTGAAGCCGTCATGCCCTTGTGGTTGCTTATTGGATGTGTGCCTGTGTTTCTCCATTAGGAGCACAAGTCTTGTTTCTGTTAAAATACAGTAGTTGGCATTGGTACTGATTGGTGCTTTATCTCAACTATTATCAAGGATAGCATTATTTTATTAAGGGCAGTTTGGGGAAACGTGTCTTGCAGAGTTTAATTCTGGAGACAAAACTAAACAAATTCATTTTTTAAAATTAATTTCCTCCATTGACTTTTAAAAAAATAATTAATCTTTTTGTCAGTCGAAGAACCACATTACAGTATCCAATTAAATGTTTCTTACTGAATTAATTGGAAAAGAAAGTGTTTCGTTTAATATCCAGGTCAGACTGAAATAAAATTCTGAATTGCCCGGCTAACAGAATTCACTTGAATGCTTAGAAATGATGGCTGTGTAACATTACTTAACAGTTTACAAAATCTGGTACTTATTTAACTGTAAACATTTAAATGCTTGCACTTCAAGCTTTCAGAAAGCTGAGAAAGCACTTTTTTATTTTTAATTGCATGTGAACTCGGACTATTTGTCCAGAAAATGAAAGTTTCACTTTTGCATAATGATAATAATGCTAATCATAAAAACGAGTTCAGTAAAAGGCATACGTATGTGTAACACTATTATGTGCATATTTCTTGAAGTATGCCAGTTTCAACTGTTTTACACAATCCAGCATTTCTAAAATACTGAATTCTAGCTGTTATGTTTATGCTGTCAGCTCTTTTTGAGTTTGTGGACATCAGATCATCATTTCTGAAAGAAGGAGTTGAAGTGTTTAAGTGTGATTTTCTTCTCTCCCCTTCAACTTAAATCTATCAGACAAATGACACATTCCTTATGCAGAACAATCATCGGATTTTGATTAATTGTGCTAGCTGAGGCTCAGGAGGAAAGAAGATGCTTGACAGATGTATTTGTTTACCTTCGCAGTGTGTACAAATTCTGGTCTCTCCATTAGTAAATGAATCATTAAAACTCCCTTAGCTATGGGATTCCCAGTTAGCATTAATAAATGCATTAAGAAGACTTGTTTTATGTGAGTATTATCAGCCTGTGAAAGAACACAAGCCCTTGAATTCTTTTGGCAGTTGGATAGAGCCTTTTGTGGTGGAAAAGATGTGGTATATGCTTTTTCTTTCCATATTCTTAATTAACAGCATTTAGCTACTATTCCCCACGAGAAAAATTTCGGACTGAATTTGTTCAGTGGGTAGCTGATTCTTCCTAACTAGTCCAGTATGTGGGGTTTTGTCCCTTGTGTACTGGGCCTCTTTGATCTGTGCTTAGTCTTCTTAAAGTATTCCTTACAAAGATCCAGCACACACACCACCCCCATTCCTTCCAGGATAACAATGTAGGATGCCTCAATCTTTTCATAGGACTTCTGAATCCTGGTTTGGAAGCACTAAGAAAGATCTTTGAGCTCTGAAGTACAACTACAGTGCTCTGGACCTCTGGTCCTCTGATGGCCTTTAACCAAGCTTGTGGTCTTCACTGTGGGGTCAGTTCACTCTGGCCCATTGTCAGACATCCATATGAGCTTTGTGATTTGTTTTCTGAATTGTATGTACACATGATGTACCAGTCCAGTAGAATAAATTTTAATACCTGAATTAAACGAATTGATGGATACATGTTTTGGGTTCTACTCTTAGTGTGATTTGGGTTTGTAGCTCGGGTGTGAGTCAGTCCGATTCTTTCTGAGGGTCAGTGGAAGCTCTTTGAATGATTAATAAAAGTATTAATTCTAACACTGGCCTATCCATAAAGAAGTTGATTTCAGATTTTTGTCTTGTGTTTATCTTAGCTCTGTTTCCATTGTGCCTTCTGTGTTAGCTGATGGAAGATGTGTAGCTGAATGAATTGGTGTACCTAATACAGCTTCAAGACACTGGGAATGGTGTTGGATCTTACTGCTAAAAGCATGTGAATTGCACCTGGATGTAGACTTCTACCAAGAAGGTAAAAAGTTGCATTGAGTCTTAGAGACCTGATTATTTTTATTAGTGTTGCAATGTACCATTTTTTCCCCAGTAGGGAGAATATGGAAGAGGCTTTATCAATACCTCTTAAAACAGTTGTTTGGGGTTTTATTTAATGTTCCTATTTTTCACAAGAGGAGACTTCCTTTTATTTCTGAGTCTCTGAAGTGGAAGTTTTATTCTTGTTTTATTCTAATTTTAGTTAATTTCAAGTAGTTTGTATTTTAAATCATCAATGAAATAATCTTGAAAGAAAAACGTATACCTTTGTGTGTTGTATATAGATTACACTTCAGATACTGTTGTGCTGTAGTTTAACTCAGAAAGAAACTTACAAATAGAATTTAAAGTAGAATTACACTCTTCCCTCTTAAGTATGCACTTGAAGGATTACTTCAACAGATTTCTTCAGGCATTTTTTTGATTGTTTTATTTCTTAGTGCATTGTGATAATAAATATGTATTTAGTCTATTGCTGATATTCATGGATTGACAGATTTCTTCCAAACTTCTGTAAACTAATATTCATCTCATTATCACAGATTTTCTTGTAAGTTTTTTCAGTTGATAAAAAGAGACTTTGTAGAAGAGACTGCTCATCTGAGTCATAAGGTGGCTTACTCTTTTCTTCGGTCATCTTGATTGTTTCATGTGCATTTCTGGCAGTTCTCAAGCACTTCATAACTGTGTTTTACCTTGGTTTTGGTTATTGGTCTTTCTCTGGCATAGGTTGCTTGTTTTTTCTGATTTTTTTTCTCTTAGTGCAAGTACTGAGGGTCCAAACCAAAGCAATGGGTATCTAAAAAGAACTGTAAATGTTGTGTGGGACTAGAATATTACAGGGCTCTACAAGAAGTTTTCTTCCTATTGTGAGCATGTCTTATGCCAGCTTTAGAATGGTCTTTGAGCTCTTCAGAGTAGAATTTGGACAAGGAAGAAAAAACGCATAGGTGAGCTGTGAGATGTCATTTGTGATACCACCCTTACGTCTTTCATCATTAAGGCAAGGGAAAAGGGCTTTGAGTGTCTGTTTTGCTTTAACTTCATTGATGTTGTAGCATACTTCTTAAAAGAATTAACTGTACCTTGGGGCTTATCCATGGAACAAGAAAAAGTAGGAGTACTTTCATTTTGGGTTACTTTTTTTGTAATGGAGAGATTACTGTAGGCTTTTCCACTCTTAAACTGTGGATTGAAGTCAGTTACCTGCTGGGCAACTGGTAGCCTCTAGACATACTGCACCAGTCTGGGAAGCTGATACAAGAGTTATTTTAACCTAAAGCAACTTAGCAAAATGACCTAATGAAATCAGTTTAAAGTTTCATATATACAGGTGTTTCCTCAGGCATTAAAACTTCCTCTCTTTAGAGGCCAGCATATCCCCTAATGATGTCTTCAGCAAGACATTTGAAGGGCTTCTTGCAGAAATAAATGTTTGTACCAATTGAGTTTGGTATAGTCACTTGTTTTTGCTTCCTAAATAGAGCACAACTCTGTTAATGCAAGTATCCTGTTATTGTTCAGCACAAACTGTCATTGTGGGACTATGTCAGTTCTGTTCTGCTTCCATTTATAGTTGAGACAAATTACTGTTAAACAAACATTTTTCCATAGGTCCTTTAGCTGCTCCCATAAGGCAGATTAGAGCTTACTCTAAATTGGAGCCCCTGGCTGTCCCCTTCTGTTGTTCCATTTAGTGGATGAAGAACTGCTTCAGCAAAAGGACTAACTCTGGGGAAATTATGTGCAGTAAGAATCATGTTGCTTTGTTCTCGTTGTGTTTCACTAATACTGCATATCCTTAATAAAGAGAATCATCACTTTTAAATTTCTTGATTAATGATCAGATTTTTCATATAAAACCAAACTCTGTGAGCCACATCAAGTAATCAAGTTCTATTTTTATCCTAAAATGCTGTATCTATCAGACTGTTCCAGCTGTAGTGTTTAGTGCATTGTGTACGGCTTCTGGTGAGACAAATTTACCTTGGGTGTGTTTTCAAGAAATGTTTTTTAGGGAGCGTAAACTGGTCTTGCACCACGAGGGTCTTCTGAACAGTGGAGGTTCAGGTGGGACTGAAGGTTTTAGTTGAGGCATGGGGCTTTCACAGCGCTGCCTGGCTAGAGTTTTGGATATGATGGCACCACAGCAGTAGTGCTGCTGTGCCTTGTTTTTATTTTTAAGTATTTACATAAAATAACCTTGTTAACGGCTCTTAGACAAATAAGAGTCTTTCTTAGCACCATAACAGTTGCATTCCAGAGGAAAAGACTATTGGTGTTGCCATGCCTAAATGCGTCATTCATCTGTTTCCTTTGCTGAAAGTACATGGTGCTCAGAACTTACTGTATATTTCTGTGAAACTGGACAACGGGAGGGATGTTTTGGCAGATCTTCTGCAGTATTGTCATTCAGAACTCTGTCTCGGGAAGAAACATTTATACTTTTTTTTAGGAAATAGAAGGCTTTTATTTTGTGTGAATTAGATAGTTGAGGAGAGCTTTAGGCTTTTTATGACCTGAAAATTGTGACCATATGCCAAGCCCATATTCATTGTTGTAGCTCTTCCTTGTATCAAGATCTAATAGGACTTTCACAGTAAATGTTTTAGTGAGTATTAATTAACATCTGTACAGGAGCTGTATATAATAAGTGAAGGTGCTGACAGAGAGTGGTTGTTGCAACATACTGTTTGACTTTTCTCCTTCATATCAAAATGCATTATGTAGGGAACTTCCAGGTGTCCCTCAGACTTCTGATAGTGGAAGAGCATTTGGATGGGAATAAATAGTGATTGTAGTGACATCATCCTACTGGCAAAGATGAAGCCTGATAAGAAACATTTTCTCTGGTTAGCCACTAGGAAGTATCTTACTCTGGGTCTGCCTTTCATGTGTCCGTAATAAGCAATCTAATACATTGATCAATGCAAAGAAATGCGTCTGGAAGGTGGAGTATGTTCAAGGTTAGTTTACTTTTAGATTGTGTACTGGAAAAATAACTTTAATCAAAGTGTTCTCCACTGTGTGTCCTCATGGAGGTGCTCTGATTTTGTGTTCTACTATGCCATTAAGTCAAATATAAACAGAATAAAGCCTTTTAAATTCCTTTTTTTTCCCCCTGAGTTGAAGACCTTGCCTCAGTTTACTGAGACAAGCAGCTACCTTTTCACTTTCATTTTACTTTTGAAGCTGTATCTGATAGATAGTTTTTGGTTGAGTTCACTTTTTTCAAAAGAAGAAGTTAAGCTTTCCTTTATATGATAACTGCTAAAAATACGTCTTGGGAGACCAGGAGCCCTTTTACTCAGGGTCAGAGATGGAGGTATCAAACTTCTAGCTCCTTTTTAAGCAAAGGAAACCTTAGTGCTTGTAGTCTGTGAAGCCAGGCTGTTGCTTTACTGAAGTGTAAGATTTTACAGTCAGTGTAAGTTTTATCTGTGGGACAACATAGAGAAGAAACCTGCAAAGCTGTTGTGCACACTGCTCTTCATTTCACACCACCATGGTTTTAAGCCATCTGCATTTTGATTGAGGGGTTTTAGTACCTAATGACCAAAAGTATTTTTCTCCTAAAGTTCCTATGTGACTAGTTGGGGTTTTTTTTAATCTCCTGTCTTTCTTCACCTTCCGGTTCCTATTTGCTATTGCATTTTTTTCCCTTTATGTGCCAGTATGCTTTGTTTGGACTTTGTCTGTGGTGGTTCTGCATAGCTGCAGAAAAGTAGACTTCGCCTTCTGTGACCTGACACCAGGCAGAAATTCAGCCAGGGCAAGAATAGAAAAGAGCCTGTAAACTCAGCACAGGAGTCCTGAGTCTTTCCATTATTAACAATTAAAGATGATTCCAGGATGAATTAGGTAATGGATTAACTAACTCATGAAAAGAGAACAAGGATAAACAAAGAGAAATATCCTGCTTTGCAAGAATTTAGATTATTAGGATTATATGCTGCCTGCATGTCTGGGAAAGGAAGAACAAACTTCCCTGTTTCTAGTGTTTAACTTAGTTAGTAGATAAGATATATGATGTGCCAGACTAATTCAACAGCAAAAGATAAGTTTAAGCTTTGCAGGAGGTGTTTTTACTGGGGAATGGGTTAAGAAATTGAAGCATCCTGTTTAGTCCTGCCCAGCAATGCTACAGCTTTTCCTTTAAAACAGTGAGCAGTGAAAACGGTTTCTTCCTACCTCCTACACCCTGTCCTAATCAGCATAATATTGTGGCTGGATCTAGACCAAGAACTGTTGATTGAGTGAAATATGGAGATAGTGACATGGTTTTGTTTTCATTGTTCCTTTTTTCTGTTTTGTTTCTGAGGTGTGGGGTATTGCTGGTTTTTTATTAGGGCTATACAGTCATATCCTTTTTCTTATCTCAAAGGTCATACAATACTATCTTTCTGTTTTAAGGGTAACAAATAATTTGTAAATCACGGTTGCAACCTAAATTATCATTCACAAGCTGTAGGGATCTTTGCACTGTATGCTTTTTAAAGCCACTTTATGGAAAACTGCATGTGCACAATTCATGTAAAGCCACAGCATGCTGCATTTGTGGCATGGATTCTCTTAAACTATCTGTGAGTTTGCTTTTGTTTCTCTCTGGTGGATAAAAATAATAGAAAAATATTGGTAATAAAGCATATTTGATATGGTTGGTATTCCTCATGAAATTGTGAAAATGCACCTCTAAGTATGCAGATGAATAGTTTTATTATGCTAAAAATCGCTCAGTGAGAGAATAAATTAGACTCCTGAAAGGAAGGAGCTTCCAGTTGGCAGTACAGTGAACAGAAATGGAACACTTTATGGGAAGCCTTGCGTAGATTCATGCTTTTATCTGTAAAAACGCAGTGTGGGTAGTGAAGCTCTCTATAAAATACAGTCCTTTCAAAGCTAGAACTATTCACCTTTAAAGTTCATCCCTGAAATAGATGCTTTGTACAGTGTTACTATAGATTACTACCTGGATATAGGTGATTTTGGCGTATTAGGTGATGAAGTGTTGTTTTGGTGATCTGATTTCCTCCAAAAAAAAGGGGGTTTATTAGATTTAACTTCATTATCACGAGTGTCAGGTCATAAAAATAGTTGACTGGAGTATGGCTTTAAGCATGTATTATCAAAGTCAGTACCCACTTGCAGTAGCTTTACCTTAAATAATGTGCATTCTGCAAAATGGTGCATTTTGTAGGTGAAGAATGGCTCAGGCTTTCATACTGTATACAATGCAAGAACTCTGTCTACTGGAAAGACAGGGAAGATAGCTCTGGGATGCTGGTAGTTTAACTGTGTTTCGCAGAAACCATGATAATGAGTGCACTAGAAATACTAGAAATGGCAAGGTATGGCTTCTGCAGCAATTACATGACTTGTTTGCCCAGGCTTTGTAATGTGAGGGATTGCACATGTAAAGGAAAAATGAAACTGATTCTGCCACTGCATGCAATTAATTGTAATTTTAAGGTTTAAGATAAAATTCTCAAATGTTAAGAAAGGCCAGAATTAAAGTTGAAGAAGTAACCATAGTTGGATTATCTTTTGTGCCTACCTTTATTAAGTTACTTTTCTTAATTGTACAGCTGTGTTTTTTTCATTTCTTCTTCCCCTGCAGAAGCACTCCTCAGAATACAGTTGCCCTGTCTACTGGGGTACTTTGATCTACTTTGGGCAGAAATAAACCTAGTCTCTAGGGCAGTTATTTCCATTGAATAAGAGATATAATGCAAATAGAGCAAAAGAAGATTTTTATCTTGTCTGATAAAGGCACTTGAATCTTGGCTGTGTTTGGTGGGGGTGGGGACGTGTGTACACAATTGATACTGCAGGTATCTTTGAACATACTTGCTGTGTAACATGCCCAAGAACTTAATTTCATTTAGGCTATCTCAGGTTAGGCACCTGAGGTGGTAGATAAATTAATCCTTAATCACGTTCTAATATTATATCTGTTAGCAGGGATAATAACCATGCTATTTAAGTGGAATGAGTATGTTTTTTGACTATTTCAGCAATATTAATCTAATATATTGATGCTCTGCAATGACATAGGAGAAAATCAATTTCTGCTTTCAATGTAGAATTATGCAGTAGTTATTTATTTGTTTATTTTTTATTTTTATGGGGGGCACAGTGAGTAAGAACAAGCAAAATCCTGACCAGTGATCTGATAAGTGTGTACCAGGCAAAAATACTAGGGGGGGAGAAGGGATAAAAGCCACGCAGTTAAACTGTCATAACATAACTTCAGCAATCATTTCCAAATGCAACTTCGTCAAGTAAAGAGAATTATTTCTAGTGTACCTTGTGTGTTGTTTTCTAGCCATTAAAAATAATAATTGCAGTCATATCAGGAGGTTTGGAAGCTACTCACTAGGCAGACTGCTGCTATTTGAGCTAGCAGTATCTAATAATACTCTGTCATGGTTTATAGGGATTGACCCGAGACAGATCCATGGGCTTGTGCAGTGTTTTTTGGATGTCTTTGGACTGTAGAGGATGGGCAGTAGAGGAAGACTTGCTTTGACAGTACAAGCTGCTTTTGCTGCTTTTTTTGTCACTGGCAATGTTACTTTTACTTTCTGCATTATTAACAGTGTTTTATGCAAATCCTATTCATATTTAGCCAGTTAAGATTTTTGTTAGGATGACACCCAAGCTGTTCTAAAGTCATATCCTTTTCAATACCCAACCTGATGTCTTTGTTTTTTCTCTCCTGTGACTCGGAGGTGCTTTTCCTCTCTGGTCCCTTTTCACCTACTCTGTAGAATCTTCTTCTTGCCTTTGTTAGCTTGTTTTCATCTAGTGTTTGTGATCAGCCAGTCCATTCTGTCTCTCATACATAATCTCTTATTGCTTGTGGTAAAGTTCACAGATTACTTGCGCAAACAACAACTGTTGATTTCCTCACTCTGCAATCCCTGTTTTTTTCTTATATTTTTCTCTTTAGCATGCTCTGATGGAGTTGCTGTTCAGCCATCCAGTTTCAGTGCCAATAGCAGTCTCCCTTCTGGCAGCCCCAACTTTGACTATTGTTAGACTTGAAACATGGTTTAGGGTATAATAATTATAATAATAATTATTACACTGTGCCCTTCCACCTTTGGTTGAAGTTTCTTCTACATTGCTGCCACTTATTAGTTGGATGTTGGAAAGGGTAAGTCAGCTTTCTACCTTTATTTTCTGGTACTTGGAGTCAGCATATTTTTTACCTGGGAGTGAAAAGAAGATTCTATTCAGTTCCAGGCTGGATCAAGTTTAGTAGAGATATTAGCAGATAAAATATATGCTTTTTGCTGAAGACTGGGTATCTTTTTCTTACATTCCCGAAAACCTGCAAGCATGGATATATTCACATTGCTGGAAGGGTGATAAAATGTACATCCAAGTTACACAGGCCAGAATTCAAATTCCAGCTTCAAAGTGTGATAGGGCTAAACATTTCCAGAGAAAATACTGCAAGTTTTTGATTTATTTACACTTCTAGGATAATATTATTCATTAGATTGCTGTGGGTTTTTGAGCTGTGGTGGTTTTTTGTTAGTCTTAAGTACTTCGGTTGAAATAAGAGTTCTGAAGAAGATTCTAGTGTATAACTTTCAGCCCAGTTTGTTTGAGAAGATTCTAAGCAGGTTGGAAAATAGGATGTTAGAGTGGGAAGTGTCAGGCAGTCATAATAATAACTAGCCTTTCTTTTAACAAGAAATTACTGTCTTTTGAAGTAAATTACTTTCTAAACTGTAAAAATGAGGTGAGTCACAGTGCATTTAACTTACTACTTTATTTTCTGTTTTCAATAGCGTGGTTATATTTTTCCAATTTGACTTAATCTGACCGTGCGCTTACATTCTCCTCCCCCATAACATCTGTTGTTTAACCATGAGATGCTATATCCATCCTTGCTTTAGAAGCCGGCTGCTGCCTTTTGTAGGACTGCTGTACTCTTTTGTGTGCTGCTGGTATCTGGCATCTATAGAGTGGGTTCTGGTAAATGATTGCCTGTGGGAGTTAGTCCCACAGAATAGTGTACAAACTAGTTTGGAAACTTGGCTGCTAGCAGAAGGACATTGTTAATTTAGCAAATAGCCACAGTAATTTAAAATGTTATACCTTCTATTTATTAATGCCCTTCTCTTGGAATTTACTAACTCACAGCCATCCAAATAATGCAGTGAGTGTTCTTGGTCCTATTCAGATCAAAAGATTTTTGCTTTAACCTCTAATACAGGCAGTTCAAACCAAATATATGACCTTGCTCTGAAGAGTTAAAGGTGGTCCTGTTCTGAACTTCTGTTTCAGGGTGGGTTAACCTGCAACAAGAGACAGCATGGGCCACTGCTTGTACTGATTTAACGCTTTGAAGCTAAGTCAGTGTGGGCCGCTTTTGTAGGATTCTGAAAATATGTAGTGAAGCTTACTGAGCATAAAGTCCCATCTATGTTGCCCTGGTTTTTGCTAAAGCCTTCTGTTTTAATCTTGGAGTCAGAATTCTTTCTCAGGCAGTTTCATGTAAATAATAGCCAATGTTTACTTTAACGGTATTTTCTGTTTTTCATTCCTTTTGTGATAAGAGAACTTTGATGAGCATCTTTTTTCTCCAGTGGGATTGAGAAGGAAGTGACATGCTCTCCAATCCCTTGTGGAGTTGAGAATTCTGTAAGAATATGACATAAGTAAATAAAGTGGTCTTTTCCCTCCTTTCTGCTGAACCTAGCAGGTGTGAGGGCGTCTTTATTGTGTTTTCCCAGACACACATCTATACCAGAGCCTCTTGCTCTGTATATTGGAAAAGTTGTATTCTCTTTAGTATTTAAATATTTTAATATTTTAAAATGTGTCTCTATCTATCTGTCTGTCTATCTATCTACCTACCTACCTACCTACCTACCTACCTACCTAAGTTCATGTAGATCTGCTGTGTCTCTCTCCACACTGAGTTACTTTGTGCATTGTTGGAAGAAATTATAATAAAATACAAAAACGTGCAAGCTGCCTAATTGCACATAAATAGAATTTCGTAAATCTTTTTTTTCCTGATGAAATACATTTCTTAAAGCTATATTTAGCTTAATTAGTCTTGAACAAGTCCAGATGTTACTGTAACTTCAGTGATAACTGATTTATAAAATAAGAAGTATGCTTGAACTAAAACTGAGGGCACATTGAAAACAAGTGATGTAGTATCTCATGGAATTATGCAATCTGGCTTAAAGGGGGGGTATTGTTTGTTTGTTTTAACGATCATGTCCCTAGGTATTTTACTGTGTTATTTTGGTGATGCTGAGGATTCTCTTCATATATTTACAGCTTGAAGTGACATCGGTGTTTTCTTGGCACTGCGATAATTTTATTTTGTGGTTAGGGCCGTAGAGCATTGCTTGCTAGTACTGTGAAATAATACCCTGTGGTTGCTTTCTTTTAATAATGTAGCAAGATAAATATTAAATTATATGTTCTAGCAGGTAACATAAGGAAATGCTTGAAAGATCTCCTGTGCTGATATAAAGTTTGTTTTTCAGAAGTTTAAATAGCTTTTCAATGAAATTATACACCTGCTTCCTCTAACATATTTGTGTAATGGTTTTCTTTGGAACTGTAGGAGGAAATAAATGGTTTCAAGTAAACAGTTAAGCTCCTGACTTCAAAGTACTTCCTTCAAAAGTGAAACAACTTCACTTTCCTTTCTTAAATAAATAAAAAACAAACATACCTTCCCATCTTACATTTTTTATTCATGTGTATAAATCTGAAGGTATTTTCATCTTGAGTCTTCCATAGGAAAAGAGCTATTACTGTAGGACACCTCAAGTTTGATTATATTAGAGACATGGTTTAGTGGTGGACTTAGTAGTGTTAGGTTAATACTTGGACTTAATGATTTTGAGTGTCTTTTCCAATGTAACTGATTCTGTGAATTTGTGTTGGAAAAGGTTTACTGGACTTACTCTAATTTTGCATATCTTTATTATAGTGGTGTAAAAAGAAAAGTTTTCCATGGAGATGAGCCCCCTGGTTGAAAGAGGCAATACGGAGAAAATTTTTTTGTAGTAATACTGCAGGACAGTGTCTTTTCTTCTTCAGTGACTCCTTACCTAGAGTATCCCAAAAACAGACAAGATAGTATCTGTCTCATGCTCTGCTTAACAAGGACATTACTTAAGGAATATAATTAAAATACAATAGTTTTTACTGGCAAAGGTTGCTTAATTAGGATGTCTGCAGATACTTGATTTTCAGAGAAGCTGATATATGCAGACAAATATGCAAAAGTGTTGGACACCCATTTGTTTTCACTTTTCTTACTACAGCTGCAGTATTGAATGCTCCTGAAATTCTGTCATGTTTAGATTTCATTGCCAGTTCATTTCTTCTGCAAATCTGACCTGTGAGAACTGCTTCCCTGCATTCTCTTGGGATGCCATGTGTTTAATACTCTTGCTGTGTCTCTGTAAGTGTGTGGTTATCATTTTAAAAAACATTATGCTTTTTTTTTGCTTTGGTCTGTTACCAAAACTTTTTATTAAAGTGTGCTCCTTTGATATTATGCTCTGTAATAAAGTGCTTCCTGCAATCTCCTGGAAATAACGTAATTTCCAAGATTTTTACCAGTTCAGCTCTATTTCACAGCAGCTTTTTGGTAGCTTTGGAGAAACATTTGTCACGTCCATGATCAGTGAAATATTTTATTCTTGTTGACAAGCCAGACCAGGTGTGAACTACATACAAATACAAGGACTGTGTTTTATAAACTTAATGTTTTCCCTGGCTCAGTACTTAGTCTGACTTCCTCTTGCCTTTATTCAGGGCATAACATTAAATGTTTGCATCAAAACTGTGAAATTATTTGGCATAAGAAATCTCTGTCACAGCTAGATGAGACTGTACTTTGATTCATTAGAATAAAGGTAATTCTTTTTAAATAGAGACATTCTTCACAGGCTTGTTTATTGGTTAGAATAAGTTAATACACTCACATCATAATACAGTATATTGCTTTCCATCATATGTTTGGTATTTTGGGAAGGATTTAAACAAAACCTGACAAAACACATTTGTTGGAAAACTGAAATACTAATGCATATTTATATGGCCATAAAATTTTAACTTCAAGGTTATATGTGTGGTTCAACACTTTTAACTAGCTTGCTCCTCAGCAAAAATTGCATATTAATACTCTTTTAAAAAGGCAGACTTTGAGTTACTAGAACATCTGAGATCCAAGATATCAGTTTAAAAATTCCCCCTCTTGCCAGTTGTGATTGCAGACTATTCTATAGCTAATTAATATATTTCTGAGGCATTGAAAATAATGAGGAAAATAAGATTTGGATTAAAAATAATTCTTTTGAATAACTGGATTGGTATTACACTTTCAGATTTTTTAAAAATTCAATTAATTTCATACAATGTGTGGACTAATATAGATGTTAAATGTAATGAGAAGAGAGTATGGAAATAGAAGGGACTTAATTCACGCTGTGCTGTATAGGAAACCAAAGAAAGTTTAGTGATATGCAGAGGATCAGAAGGCTTCTGCTGTATTCTTTTTTTTTTTTTGGTAGCTGATACAGTGATTAACAGGAGTTCAGATTTCTCCTCCCCTTTTAAAATGAAACCAGTCTAAATCCGAGTTCCTTCCTCAGCCCATACTGGGAAGGACATAAATTGTATGTTGGTTTTGGGACACAAGTTCATTTCTGACCCCTCTGGGTGGCTGGTGAAAACTTCGCAGCCTGGGATTAAATCACTGAAACCAATGCTAGTGTCAGTTGAAAGACATCCAGCATGCTGCAGGGCGATTCTATCACACCTTTAATAATGCTTCACAAATGAGAAAAAAATGTGCTGTCAGTTTGCCATAAAATTTATTATTAAGACAAAAACTGTACCTGCTCAGGATGCAATTTATTTCATTTCCCTCCCCCATAGATTAGTTTTGATTGGAGGGGAGTGGGGAGAATATTTTGGTGCAAAGTTGAAATTCAAGTGATTAGTGTGGTCGCTAGTTGGGGTTATAGGCTGGTTCTGCTGTTCTTCTGTATATGCAATTAGACAGCAGTCTTAAAATGTCATGTGACATCATGAGACAAAATAATCTGGCTGTTGATTGCCATTTTAATTTTTTGTGGAAAGATGCTCTCTTGAACAGCTAACTTCCTTTTTTTTTTTTTTTTTTTTAACATAGTTATTTTTCACTCCTCTTAAATAACAGATGGGACAGGCCAGAAGAAATGGTGCTCAAAGATGACAGGGTTTTGCACTTGCATGGGAAAGTGATTTGAGAACTTCTTGTTGTCATTGTATATTACTTCTCACAGTTCATTGAAGGAAGTTGTAGTGAAATGTAAATGCATTATCAACAATGTATCTGTAAAATGGAGGCCCAGAGATGTTGGAAATAAAGCTTGTTGTGTGGCAAAACTGGAAAGAAAATGAAGGGTTCGCTGTAATTTGGCACTGATGCTTGTTTGGCAGCCCTCCCATCTTTCTTATCTTCGCTGGTGTTCCATCAGTCACTGAACTTGTATATGGATCATGATGTATCAGGACTGGAAGACACCTGTGATATGACATAATAAAAAGGAAAAGAAGATCCAAATCTGTTTTCCTTTTTTGAACAGTAGTTACTCTACTGTCTGTTAAAATGATGATTTTTAGATCAGTTTGTCTGTTGAAGTTCCTGTCACTTTAAAAAATAATGAATCTTATGTAAGACCAAAAAATTTCATGGTGTTTCTTCTCAAGATTTATTTCAGCCTGATTAATTTCCTGTTTTTCTGCTAGTCACTGACAAAAGGAGAAACAGGTATTCCCCAACTGTTTGTTTGTAAATCTAGAAAAGAGGTAGTTTACTGTATTACAGGTGGCTGTGTGTGGCTGTAAGTGATGCAGAGATTTAGACAGTATTCCCTGTGTCACTCTCTGGTGATGCACTTGCTTCTCTGGCCAACGCTGCTGTTCCAAGGCTTCACATCTTTCTAAGTGGAAATTCAGTTCTCATATGAGAAGGATGAGGATAAGTTAAAACTTCTGTCCTCATATTATAGCATGAGAAGAAGAATACATTCAGTCAGATTAGTAGCAAATTAAATACTGATTTTGAAGGAGCAGTTTTTGGAGTTTCATTAGGCTGTTGGGCTCATTGCCATACCTTTTCTTGGGTGTTCACAACACTGAGAGAGACTTGGTATTTATGGAGATGGCAGTATAGAAGGTACTAGAACATACTGGCTGGGAGATGAATGTACTTTTTGGATCTGAAACCACTCTGACAAGTTAAAAGTTCATGTGTAGGGCCTGGGACCAATAGAAGATTTGTTTCACCTGTCATTTGCCCCGTGGAGTCTTACATATGCTGGAGACAGGATCCTGAACTCAGGAAACCAGGAGTGACTTATTATGTTCTGGTGAACTTGGAGGGTAGTCGGGAATGTTGATTTATTTAAATAACAGCATGTGTTTTCTCATCGTTACGGATATCTTGAAATGTATTCAAATTGTAACATTTTAATGCATTCTTGTAGGATTTCTATTTGAGTAAAATACAGATTGGCCTTTAGGGTGTATTGAAAGAATATGTCTTACACAAAAGCTACATCCCATCACTTTCAGTCAAGTACCTGAGCGCTTCCAACAGGGTTTTTTTCATGGTGCTGTAGTTCATGCTGTAATTTGCAAATTTATGTATTAGTAGACAGTTGGAGGTTTGCAGTTTTTTTTTACAAAACATAATCAAATTAAGTATTTGCTTAAATAGTTTTTTTGAAAATTAAATTTGGGATTACAGTAGTATATTATTGAAATCCTTTTAAAACTTATATTTCTGAATTAGTTTGAGTGATAATATAGCTGGCTTAGCCTTTTACATATTTATTTCTTGGTTAGGGAAGATTGCTTCACATTGGAGAAACAAATCAAGTTCTTCAAGCTTTTAAAATCATTTTATCATGACCTTTCCTTCTAAAGTTACCAACGCTTTTCTGTTACAATTTAAGAAGCCAGTACATTAAGTTCTTTGAAATTGTTTTTGTCCGTTTTTTATCAAGTGTTTGTCTTTCCTTCTAGATATGTATGTCTTTCCTTCAAGGATGAGAAAGATGTACTGTAGAATGGCATTAAATACCTCCAGGCTACCATTATAGACCATATATTTTGCCAAGCAAAGGAAAATGTAAGGAGTCTTTCTCCAGTGGTGTCAGTCCTGTGGAGGATATTGTACTGTAAAATGAGCAGGAGAAAAAAGGGGGAAACAGTTGTTTGTACTGACACAGTCTGTGGATATTTGAGATGGATGATGGAGTTAGATATGAAGGAGGAAAAAGCTTGCTTTATTTCTGTTCCAAATGCTGGTGGGATTTATAAATGTTTTTAAGGACAGCCCATTATGGTGAGTGGACCAGTGTGCTACATGTGTCAGAATACAAGCAGATGGGTACAAGTTGTGGAGTTACTGTGGCTTAATGCTTAACAGTTCAGACAGAGAAGGCTGATAATTGCTGCCATCCCATTCTGGCTGTGAGGTAAGATGTGTTCTCTGTCCATCATCAGCTGTTGTGTGCATTGTCTCTGAGAGTTTGGCAAATCACATTATCTGTTTGCTTCAAACATCTATCTGTAAACTGAGTGATGCTTCCTTTCTCTTCATGCTTTCTTTTTAGAATTTATACTAGATACAAAAAAATGCACTTACATATGTGCTATAAGTGTATGATACAGTGGAAATGGTAGGTATTCATTTGGACTGGGGCTACTACATCAAGTAAACATCAAAGAATTCCTCTTTTTAGGAGTTTGTTAGGAGCTCCAAGTACTGTGTATACAACTGTGTATACAATACTTAGAATTGACAGTATCTTATATAACTAAGATTAATACTTCACATTATGAAACCAGGCATTCAGATTTTTGGTTGTGGTTCATTCAAAATGTAGTTGGTCTGAAGCATTTATATTTTGCAGCTCAACCTGGATATTAAAACAAAAAACCCCACAAAATATTGTTTCTGAGAACGCAGAGGAAAGGTTTCTTAATGTTTAAAAATGCAGTGTGGTGCAACTGCTCTGAGAATGTTACAATGTCTGTGTTTTGGATCAGAGTTTGGAGGTTTTTTTCATTTTCTTTTGCTTTTATTTTCTTACAGAAGCCTTGCTCCATGTTTATCCTATCTCTGTGAAAACTTGAAAGGAATGGCAAATTTTAGAAAGTGGTTCTGAGCATTTTCTTTAAAAACTGATTGATTGCTGTCGCACCAAAATTGTGAACTTTTCACATACAGCCACACCTTTTCAGCCTGTAGCAAGTGGTGAGATACTTAAGTTTTGTATCACAGCTGCCAGGCATTAAGTCAGTAATGACAGAGAAGGGAGAAGGGGGAATGTTTCCTTCTGCTCTTGATTCTCTGTCAGCATGAGAGGCTTCAGACAAAGTGGGAGCTGTCTACGTTCGTTTCAGAGGAGGTATAGGAAAACATGGGTAGACACAACAGAAGAGGTAGAAGGAAAAGGGATAAGTGAGGAAGAGGAGGAAGAAAAAGTTGCATGAAGGAACTACGGGTGACAAAGACTGAAACATCTGCTTTTAAATCAAATCTCCCTTGTTAGGATAGCTTTCCCTGTTTCACATTTTTGCTCTCAAACTTGAGCACCTGCAAAAGAAAATGATACAAGAAAAGAAGAGACTGTTCACAGGTCCTTAACCCCTGCTAATTATTGACCAACATCTGGGGAGGAGGGATGGAAGCGTTTATATGAAGCTTTGCCATGCACAGCCTTCTCAGCTATCACCTGTGTCTGCTGTTGCAGGAGCATGGATTTATTTCACAGGGTTCCTCCTTTGAGATGTATTCCACAACCCCTAGTTCAAAACATGCTGTAGCAGACTGTAGTGTCCTTGAGAGAAGGCATTCTTCTAGGTTTGTTGTCCTCTGTAGAAACTCACTGGCCAGTGTTAATCAAATCTGTCACGGGGATAGAAATTTCAAAGAGAAACTAATTCTAGTTAATGCTTGTTAAATCTTGTCATTTGGTGTCTGCAAACTATTAAATTGCAGAAAATTTGTGTAAGAGAACATTCTCAGGTACTGACAACAGAAAAAGTACTATTGGCGTTTAAATCATTAGACAACAGCCACATTATTTAGAGTGTGCTGGGGTATAAACTTAAGATACGGAATGTTAGAACAAAGAGTCTGTTCATTTGTAGAGTGTTTGTGGTGTTGGGCAAGGCCCTTACAGAGTAGTTAGGTGTTTTCCTCTATGCCCATCTTTAGACATTCAGGTGTTGATCAGCAGGTCAGTGCTGTCAGTGCTCAACCTAAGTTTTGAACCTATACAGTCCTGTATTGATGCAAAACAGCCTTACAGCTTTGCCAGCCCACATTATCTTAATCGCATTTCAGGTGACAGCATTAGCTTTGGTGTCTGTTTCCCATTTTGCAAATTTGGAAAAGTAATCTTCCATTGCAGAATTTCTATAAAATTTCACAGGACTGCTTTGAAGATTGATTTGTTAATGATTTTGAAGCCTTGAGTCTGGTAAAAATATCTTAAGGATTTGTGTGGTATTTGTGAATTCAGTGTTGTATAATGTTGTTATAAAGCAAAAAATACACAACATATAGATATGGAGCCTCATTTAGTATGGAAATGAGAAAAAGCCGTTGCTGAAATGAGGTCAGCTCCAGAAAAATCAGTATATCTGTGTGATTCTTCAGGAAGTTCAGAAGCTGGATACAGCCTTTAGGATCTCCCCAAGGCCTGGAAATGACTGCTAGAGCACTGAGTGGCATCCAGCAGTAGTCTTCCAGTTTCTCTTACTGGAGCTCACCTACCTGGTGATATACTCACCACTGCTTGGGTGGAAAGCAGCTGCCCCACTGAATCTGTATCTGCCTATCCTGGTAGTTCCATCTTTGTTGTGGACAGGGGAACAGATGTCCTGATGTCCCTGGAAATGGTGACAAGGATCAGATATCACACCCAGACATCATAGGTGCTGAAACTGGACCAGCATTTGCATTGCCTTCCAGTGCATCAGCTACACTGTCAATTGACTGGATGGGGGATGCTGAATTTAGTTTTTATGGACAGCTTGTTTTCTGGAATCTTTAATCTTTGAGCATTCAGGTGTGCAATATTAAATGTCCTCATAGTTCTTAGTGTAGGTTTGTGTGCCTCTGTTACCCAAAGAGTATTTGATAATATTGTAGGTCACAAGATAATTTATTTATTGAGGAAAGAAGGACTTTCTAGGGGGCAGAAGGAGGGTAAGGTTTTTGTGTTCTATAATCACATGAGCAGTGGTGTGTTTACAATAGCTTTCACTTGTTTTTGCCACTTATGGCATGGCTGTGTAGAACTTTTATGTACTATAATTAAGTACACTCTAGGAAATGATTGGTTCTACATGAAAAAGTCATTTAACACAACAGTTTTACTGTCCTTGTTTCTAGAAAAAGACTTGGTTGCTCACTTTGTTGGTGGATCTTGATACTGTAGACAAATGTAAAAGAATTAGAAAAAGTGTTTTTACTAAGGTAGAAAGTCAAAGTAGAAACCAGAGTTGTCAGGAATGCTGAAATATAGACATGATCCAAACTTTTATATTGATTTCCTTCTTTGTTATCTAGCCAAACTTAAGAAAGGAGTAGATGTCACTTACACAATAACTCTACACCAGTGAGTACCTAATAAGGAGAAGGCAACTTCTAGATATTTGTGGGGTTTTTTCTTACTGTCCTGAGAACAATTTGTGTCACATCCTCCCCCTCTTTCCCCTCTCTCAGTAATTTGTATGCCGTATTGGTGAGGTCAAATTAGTGAACAAACAATACTGCATCTATGTGTCAGTTGTATAGATTTGTGCCTTTTATCGTTGGTTAACTTTCATTCCACCCATTTCAGATTTCTTTTCTCTTTCTCATTTTTCTTCTCCCCCCGTGTGTCTCAGCAGAACAGTCTTCTAGGGTTGTGGCTTCTGAGGTTACTTTGTGACTGGACATTTGGAGAGAAAGGAGAGGGATTGTACTAAGACAGGGAAACCTGTTAAGTTTTAGTAATGCTTTGCTCTTCCATTGCCACAAATGCAGCTGAAGGTGCTGTAACTTCTCTAATGGGGAAGTGTGGGCAGATACAAACTATTTCAGTTACACCAAAATGGAAATTTAAACAAAATGGTATGTTTTTTGGTATAGCTGTTACCTTCCCAGTACGGAACAGTCAGCCTGACCAGCAGGTATTTAAAAAGGTGGCACTCAGTATACGCTTAATTTTAAGTTAAGGCTTGCTAGTATAAGTAAATAATGTAAGTCTTGTGAGCTGTAACAATCCCTTTTCAGACATAGTGTTGTGACATGTGAGTTGACCTGGCAGACTATTCTTCTACTTTATTTGCATTTACCATTCATAATCTCTACCTGTTTTAATGTTTGAATCCTTTTAAATGTGCCTTGGCCTTTCAGCTTCCTTAAGTTCCATCATACAACTTTCACAGTTGTACTGCTGTGATAGCTGCAAGGTAACAACAGATTTGCTCTTCGGAAGAGAGTTCTTCAATAATACTGGCTAAAACTGCAGTAGAGTACTTCTGTAGTTGCACACAACTTTTAAAAAGTGAAGAATCATTTATGTTCTTTCATACAGTATTAGATAATTTTCTGTCACTGGAATTACTTGAGGATGAGTGGTGAACAGTGGGATTGCAAATCAGAAGGGTGAGAAGTAAGGGCAAAAAGTGAATTGTTACGAATACCTTTGTTCATAATGGTGATCCTAAAAGATATGAGCATGAAAGAAGTGAATGAAGGAACAGCTAAAGGAACTTCAAAATTAATATCTGAATAACTTTTCAGTTACAGCCTTTTTATTTCCAGTGCAGTGTTGAGTTACTGTTTAGAAAATAGAATAAGCTCCCCTTACTGAAAACAGACAGTATACCAGAAATGTTAAAGAAACTGCATTTTTTCAGACTAGAATTTATCTGCTGTTTTCGACTGTCGACTTGAAGCTTCTAAATAACAATTAAATCATAAAAGCTCCTGTTTTATCAACTCACCTATGTTAAAATGATCTGATTAAAATGTCTCACTTCTAGACTACTAGAACTTTTCTGACATTTTTATATGCCTTATTTCTCAGGTAAAGTCACTGAAAAAGTTAATCCGACAATGGAAACAGATGTGCAACCAGCATTTTTGTAGGGAACTTTTGTTCCTCAATAACAGTGATTGCCTTTGTTTTATTCTCTGTTCTGGCACTGGTACAGCGTATGATTCATTTTTGTCTCATGCTAGCTGTAGCAAGGAAACCACACACATATTGCAGTGTAACAAGGCTAAAGAAGTACATTTCAGACTGAATATGAAACAATCATCAAGAATATTTATTCATTCTGTTGAAGTTTCACTCTGCATTATAAAGCAGACTTGCAGAAAAAAAATAATCTCTTGCACAGATGCGTTTCACATTTGCTGTAGGCACTTCTGTGCTGCCTGAAAAATGGAGCTGGTGGTAACACTCCACTCTTGAAACCTTAAATACCTTCAGGGTTTGTTTATTCTGGCTGTTTCTTCCTCCCCACCCACCCTGAGAAAACATACCACATTTTAAAAATTTGTTTAAATGGCCAAAAAGACCTAGGTTCAGACTAGAGCCTAGGAGTTATACCTGTGTAATAATCCTTGCAGCTGAGGGGAAGAAAGCTGTGATATTCAGGCTTTCTAAAGAACAGCTGGCATCATATCCAGGTATTTTGTGCTGATCTGGTCTTGCTGGGAGATAGCAAATACAAATACAGGTTTGTCCAGATCACAGTGCACTGAGTTGGAACAGGATAGTAAACTACAGTTAACTCAGTAAGGTTTGACAGTGTCACCAGGTTATCTAGAGACAGATATGGCCCTTTGTAAATATGAAACTTGAAGCTCCTTATGTTGGTTTTTGTTTAAATGTCAACATCATCTCTGGTGTGTCTGATGTCTCTGTCAGACGTTCAGTTTTCTCCCAAAGATGATTTTCATTAACAGACTCATGTCAGGGCCATGGAAGCTAAGTGTCATTATCTTTGAGTGTTCAGTGGAGGTTTATAAAATCCGTGTTACAAATGTTTCAGAACTCTGTCCTCAGTGAGGTTCTGCTGTTTCATCTGGCACTTGCTGGATGTCAGGTAGAAGCTCTGACTGAAATGAGGAACCTTTTACTATAAATGTATGGGGTGCTGAGAGTAAGGCATGAAAATGGTTGCAGAGTCCTTTTGCTTACAGACTCGAGTGTGAGGATCTATGACATGAGCTGTCACACTTGTGAATGTGCCTTCATGTTTTTGTGTAGCTTGCTGAGAGTGAATGCTACATTTCTGAGTTAAAATTCAGAATGTTACTGGTGTTGGATTGGCGCAAAGGTGAGCCCTGGTCACTGTAAAAAAAAAAAGAGCGAATAGGAGAGACTTCTGAGTTATTTTTAGATATCTTTTTAGTATTATTGTTCATTCCCCAGGCAGCCAGTGTGAGGTATTCTGCCACCACCACGGACCAGTGGCTTCAGGCAGTTTCAGCAAGCCCTTAGTCCTCAGCAATCTGCAGGAGTGTACAAACTGTTAGCTTTGGCTCTGATTTCTGCTTTTAGAATAATTGAAATGTTTCTTACTTGAGGCATCTGGTTTGTTTTCGGAAGGTGGAAAAGGCGGCAGATGCACTGCCGTCTGCCCTCGTTCTGTCTGGGTCAGGCGGTGTGGCCCGAAGGGACGAGGTGTGCCAGGCGGGGCTGGTGCTGCCCTGCCGCCAGCCCGGCCGCGAGGACGCGCTCGGGGCAGGGCTGCGCCTCTGCCTGGCCGGCTCTCCGGCCCCGCTGACCTCTTCGGCTCGTCTGGCCGCTGCCTTGTTCCCTTCCTGGCCCTGCTTGACAGAGAGAATTTACCTGAAGCCTGCAAAGCGAGCCAGTCACATGGACAGACTGTGCCAGATACAGCTGTAATCTCGGGCTGAAAAATTGAATTTGTCCTCCCCCTCTTCCTGCTCTTTTGCATTCGTTTTCCGATTCAGGAATGCAAGCTCTGAGTTACACAGCACAATGGAGAGTTAATGTAACTATTTCTAAAGCGTCTGCTGGCAAGAAAACTCTGACGTCAGCAAAGTTAGGGTGAGGTTTTGCTTTGCGCACATTCAGTCGCTCCGGTCTGGAATAATGGCATGCTGGAATGGAAACAGTGTTTGGGGGGTGTCACTGGGAGTCGTCCTTGGAGCCTGCTACTCGCTGTATATCTTTTGTGGGTAGAAAATGTACTTGATAAGCTCTGTTTTGTCCCGTGTATTTATTAGAGGCATTTCAGAATATTCTGTAAATATTTGTGCCTGACACTATTGGCTGGCAGGATATTGCTTTTAGCTCTTTAAACTGCGATTACAGTAACAGTTCTTTGCTGGTGTTGCAAGTGAAGATATTTTTTAGAGGCAAACTAAATCTATTGCTCAAGGACTTCCCCCTCCCCCCCCCCCCCGTGTTAACACTAGGTTTAGATAAGCAAAAAGAAAATAAATCAGTCATTATCTACTGCAATTTGAAATTCTAATGGTTAACTTGCAAGTAGAAAGAAAGCAAGGACTCAAAGACGCTGTGAATTTATAATCCACCAGAGAAACTGGTATTTTATTTTAAGATTAACCGAGATTTGACTTCTGTTTTTGCCGATTAAACACGTATCTTTGACTTGAAAATAAATATGAAAGCCTGTGTGTTATATTCAGTTTAAGGTACTTGTTTCATCTAAAGTTTATCTGGATGCAAACAGCTCAGGAAGGCTATATTAAAGGCCATCAGAGCAGAACTGTGGATGTCACTGTGACAGGATTCACAGTCAAACTGTAGGATTGCAGCTGATTTTTAAAATAAACAAGAAGCTTTTGTAGTATTTGCAAATTATAACCACTGCTTTTTAAAGGAAAAAATAATCTCAGCCTTTGAGGGCTGTATCTAAGGTTTAGGCTAACAAGTAGTCATGGCTAGAGGCAGCACCTTCTGTACTAATTCAGTTTACCAAATCTGATGTTTTTGTGGTCTAGGAAGCTTTTAAATCTGACTTAAGGTGTTGGGGTTTTTTAAAGTTTTACTAAAAAGAGTACAAGTTGAAGGCACATTACCAGTGTTACTATTTAAAAACCACAAAGTGTGGTTTTACCTCAGAACCTGAAATAATACAGCTTTGTTTGAAGACTATAATTAGGAAGTGTTTAGCTGTTCTAAATAATGGAGAAAATAAGTACAGTAGCTTTTCTAGGAATTGCATTATGCTTGCTTCGTATTTTCTACCTAGGAAATAGATGATGTGTCACAGCCTGTTGCACAAAGGGGCCCAACTAATGATGTTTCCATAATTATGTAAGTGAGGCTGTTTAAGACGCTGTTTAAGACGATGTTTTGGAGGAAAAAAGTAACATCCAACACAGAAAGAGTATGTGAGTTTGAATGTGAGGGGGTGAGTTGAGGGGAGAAGGCTTTGCAATTCCTCTTCAAAAGCATGAGGGCAAGGGAGTTGTATTTCAGAAATACTTTCTGTGTTGTGAGGCCTGGCAATGGAGGTGTAATTCACCAATTTAAAAATAATAGAGTAAGTGGAATAGTGCAGCTACATCTTGACGCACGCTCATTTGTGTCACTAAGCACTAAGAACTGCTGCAGCATCCTCAGCTGGCAGAGGAACATCACTGTTGGTCCTCTGTGGGTTTTTTTACTTTGTATTCTGTTGGTAAAATATGAAGCATAGCAGGAAGCTTTTGAGTATTTATTTTTAAAAACTTTGGTGTGAAGCTTTCTGACCATCCAGAACGTGGCAGCACTGCCAGGGTCTCGTCAGCACTTTGTGACCTAGTGTGTCACCTGACTCGAGGCCTCTGGCTAGTGCAGTCGCTTGCAGGGGATTCACAAACTCCCCTGTGTTGATACATGCTTGAACACCATTAACAAGGCAATAAACACTAAGAAAGTTTCACAAAATTAGGTCTTTAAAGCTGTGAGTGGGTGTGTTCACGATGACTTTTCTACCTGTTCGGTGCAGTAGTTGTTTTGCGTACAGAAACTGCTTACTCGTCAGTCTGTGTTGATGTCAGTGAAAAATGTTGGAAAAACTCTCATCAACCTGGCTAAATCCTGTTGTGTGCTGACAGAGCATATCTTTTGGCATAGTACGATGTTGTTGTAGGTGGCATAATTGTGCTGGCAGAATAATTCCTCCTATTGGCATGTATTGTGTTTCCAGCATAGGTTAGTACAGCATCAAATGTACTTTAAATGACTGTCATTCAGCTTTTTCTTGCTTTGTGCTTTTTAACTAGTGTTTACACTATTTACAGGGCTAGTGGAGTCTGCCTGTAAATGCTGCTAGATCATTCCCCTTCTCTTGTGCTGAATAGGCTCTGTCTTTTCAACCTGGTGGTTTTTATTTATTTATTTTCAGGAGGACTAGAATAATCTTTTCCATTAATTGTTTCCTCCAAAGACACATCAGTAATATTAAAATTTTCACCTAGTATATTCATAAGCAAAGATCTGTGGCTAGTTGGTTTGTCTTTACCTTCCTTTTCCAATGTTCTCCTTTCATTTTACGTTAAGTTCAGCTGTGAGATAACTTTCATGGTACTTCTGCCATTTCCTGACGCCAGCGGTTTTTCTGGAGGCAGTGAGTTTCCTGTCTGGAAGCTACAGGCAGTGTTTCTGGCAGGATGGAGTATTTTTGTTTCCCTGACTAGACCTTTCCCTTTCTTTGTTTTTGTCTCTTTTTCTCTCAGTAGTTCCTTTTTTTTTTTTTTTTTTTTTTTTTTTTTTTTTGTGCTTTTTTTTTTATCTTGGGCTGTATTTGATATTGCAGCAATTAATTTAGAACTATCATTACAAAAATCTTGACTTGGTGATTTGAAATATATCCATGCACGAAATTTCAGTTAACATACTGACAGAATAAATTAATAGGTCAGGCTGGAGGAGAATTTAATGTGTTTTGCTAGGTTTTGACATAATCTTACCTCTTGAGTGAACAGGTGCTGTTGGTTAGGCTGGTGCAACTTTGCACTTGACCTGAGGGCAGTTTCAGAAGTTGTGGCATTAGCCATAACAGAGTTCAGGAAACCCTGTCATAGTTTCTGTCTGTATCCTCGACTTGCTGCTGCTAGAATAGACAGGCATGGATTATTCACTCAGTCATCCAAACTTTTCTGAAAGTTTTATATTGAATTATAGTTACCGAAATTACTAGTTCTCTGTACAGAGACATATCAAAGGAGACCAGTGCAGGGCAGTTACTCAGTTCTCAAGGGCTGAGATAACTGGCAAAGTAAGTTACTGTGAGTTGTCTCAGTGACTTTCAGAAACTGTGACCAAGCTCTTATCTACCCCATGGTAAGGTCTCATTTAGTCAGCCTAACTTGATGTCTGTGGAAGATTTCAAAACTCTTACTAACTTGGTCCCTTTTAATTAGTTTGCTTTAAAAGTTTTACGCAAAGTATATCTGTATATATGGGAGGGTTTAAAATGGTAAAATAGCACCAAATGTTTAAAAAAGTAATCCATTAATAGCTTCCAGCATTTCTTAGTTTGAGGCAAAACTATTTCAGGATCAGTGGGTGGGGAGAGGGGGACTGTTGGTGTTTGTGGGTTGTTTTTCTGTGTTTTTTGTTTCTCTCCCCTGCCTCCAAAATAGGGGTTGATTATGACAGAGATAAAACAGAGCTGGAAGATGCTGCCACTCAGACAGTCAATATCTTCCCTCAGTGCAAGACAGAAACTCTGGCTCTTGCTGAATTTAAAAATCATTAGGAGCCAGGAACTGCAATCTGTAACCTCTTATATATCCCCTCAAGCTGCTGTCTCTGATACGCTGTTCAAATTCTATGTGCTCTCTCTGGAACTCCTGCTCATGGTTCCAGATCCCTCTACTACAGTATTTGTCCCACCTTGTATCCTGTGGTACACTTTATTTGGTTTGTTTTTGTAGTGGGGCTAACTTGTAAGCCTGCTTGAAAACAAAAGCTTGTCAGGATTCAGTATGTAGCCATTACTGTTTGACCAGGCAAAATTACAGACCTGAAGTTAAGTTTGCTTATTCTGGAAATTTGTTGGTATTGGTTATTTTCATTTTGGAACAGTTTTCTGTAGGAATGATCTCAGCATTCAGAAGTGTTGCAGTGTTTTCGTCTTGTTGGATTGGTGACGCTGCAGGAAACAAAACCTGTCTTTTGTTATTTCACTGGTACATGTCTTTACTCTGATTATTTTGCAGTGTATAGTGTCCAGTAAAAAGCAACTGCAGGAATGAAAGTATTAATACAGTTAGATTAAACCTCTTTTTTTGGTACATGGGCAGAGACAGCTTATGCAGTTTCTAAATCCTGTAGTGTTGCTTTCACTTTTCAGAACACTAGCTAATCAAAATATTTTAGAATATTGCTTCTATGTCTATATAGAGATATGGATACATGAAATTAATCTCTCCACAATATTCAGAAGTGAAAATACATGCCCCTTATTGCACTAAGAGAATACATTCCAATTACTTTTGCAAGAAAAACATTGTCCTAGTGTGAGGATTTTAATGATTAAAGGATTAAAATAGTTAAACTTTTTGGTGATTCTTGTTTTGCTTCCTGTTTGGTTTTGTTTTATTTTTTTTTTCCCTCAGTGTTTCCAAGACTTCGGTTTCCTCTTGGCAGAGTTTGGTGTACGTTTGTTTGCAGAATGCACCACAGTGCATAGGAGAATCTTTTGACACGCAAGTGAGTCTGTGGTTGAACTAAGATTGCTCTGCTGAGTTAGATAAGGGAAAATTGCAAATAGTCTTATTTGCAACAGATGCAGGCCTGCAGATACACAAATAGAAAGCATCTCTCTACTGAGTTCTTAGCTTTGGTCAACCACTGCACAAAATATACCCAGATTTAATGCTGCTGGTTTGGAAAATTAATGTTTTTAGAATTTAAGGAATTCTTTCACTTTTGCCACCAGACCAAGGGGGCACTTTGAGTGTACTCTCTTCTTTACAGGCATTATCTGCAAGAGGAACAGTTTTGCTGGAGTTGCCAATCATTTGTTCAGAGACTTTCAGAATGAGTTGAGCAGCTTGCAAGACTTCCTTTCCTAATAGCAGCTGTCATGGACACATAATACAGGATGTATTGCTCATAAATTTCTAAGGCAGAAGCATAACTTTTTTTTTTAATAAGCTGTTCAAGATTTTTCTAGCTGTCAGGGTTGGTTTGTCACGTGCTACATACCACTGAGAATTTAAAAACAGAATATTGTATATCAGTTCACTTTTGGCAATTCTGTAGGCTTCTCTGTATTTTAAATACTGTCAATCTTTAGTTTTTTATGCCTGGTCAGTCTGACTCTCAGGCCTTGAGCCCAAGTGGGTTGATAGTCAGTCTGTTTGTGTCATTGTTTTACAAACAATATTGCTTTGTTCTGTAAGTGAAAATAGAATTTCCAGATAATTGACACAGGACCTTAAGGAAAAATGAAGTGTAGTCAGAACAAACTGAGACATGGTAACAGTGCAGTAGAGATAATATAATCTCTGTCTCACAAATGCTTTTCTCTTAATTCCTGTCTAATAGTATCCATGAATATCAGGGGTTTTTAATAACATCAAATCATAGAATTATGTGGTCTGCAAGGGATGTTAAAGATAATCTTGCTCCAACCCTCCTGCCCTGCATGGGCAGAGATACTGCCCACTAGATGAGGTTGATCAGAGGGTCCCATCCAGCCTGGCCTAGAACACTTCCAGGAATGGGGCATCCACAGCTTCTCTGGGCAACCTGTGCCAGTGCCTCACTATCCTCTGAGGAAAGAATTTCTTCCTAATATCTAATCTAAATCTCCCCATTAAAAGTCAGGAGAGACTAATTATTAGAAGACTTTCCCTGAAGTAAACTGACTCTGCACTGTAGAAACTTTCATATGTTTAAGCAACTCATTTTGCTCCTGGAAGACCCCTTGTTCCTCACTTGGCACTGCCAAGCTGGCTTATTCCAGGGGGTTTGACTTCCTCTCAAACTAGGGATAAGGGCCCTATGCTATTCTGCTGACTGTGCTGATACAGGCATGTTCCACATCTTGTCAGCCCACTGTGAGCTCCAATATGAAGTGAATGAATGAATGCTTGGTATGGTACTTGCTGGGAACTCTGCTCCCAGTCTTTTGGATTTGCATAAATTAAGAAGTGATATTATTTCACTGCAGCTGTTCTTCTGTCATTTAAAGATGATACGTGAAGTTTAAATCTTGACATAGCAGATTTCTAAAGGTTTTTAAAAACTTGGGTTAGTTGTGGATTTGGGAATTCTGTTTTTGAAATAATGGCCTCTGCAACTATCAATAGTCCATTGTAAGCATAAAGAAATGAGATGGAATTAACTAAATGATCAAGTAATTTTCACTCTGGAAAGGATTTACTACTAGTAGGAGCAACTCTGGTAACTTTTGTAATAAATGTTCTTCATGCTTTAAGAGAAGCATTCACATAACGTGTCTCTTAGAACAAAGTAGGATAGAAAATAAAAGATATCTTCCTGCAATAGTGTCTGAAAGGTAAGGCTTTCATAATATGTAAGCTACCATATTGGTGCCCTTTTTCAAAGGAGAATAGTCATAATGAAGTAAAATTTACGTGACTATATATTGAAAGTAGTTTTACACAGTTCAGTTTGATTTAAATGAATTATTTATGAGGCTTTGATGACTTTCTTTGCATGCTGTACATCATACTGTAACATCACTGTAAATGTTTGATAAGTATCTGTATGTCTGAGTTTGTGTTAAAAGCTTGAGAAATCTTCTGATACAAATTTGTTAAGTTTCTTTTGTAGAATTAAGTTTTCCGTTTAATCCAAATACTATCAACCCTTTATTTCACCTTTTATTAGAAATCAAAGTTAGAAGACATCAAAAATGCCAAAAAATTAAGTTGAAGTATCTTTGCGGTCTTTGAAACATTACATGGAAAATGTTGCTATTCTTGATTTTAGTGTATGAAGGGAAATGTACTGAAGGAGTCATAAAAGTATTGCGCTATTGTTGCAGTTCACCTGCACAATATGCATTTGCCTAATACTATATGCTGTATTATGTTACCATTAAAGGATTTTATTTTTCATCTTAGTCTGCCAGAACCTTTGTTGTTTCAACATAATTTCCATCTGTTTTCTTCCAAGTTGCGAAGTGTTGGTTCTGCTTGTACTAAATCATCTGTAATAAAAGCAGGTAACAGTCCTAACATGCCCTGACACCATGTGCATTGACTGACTATGGTGAGATGTTTTTAATGGGACAGTGTTGCAGAAGCACATAGTTGTCAAAATTTAAACTTGTCGAAGGTGTTAAACTGTTCCTCACTCTTTAAAGTAGGCAATGCTAGATGTATACTTGAACCTTAGGCAAGTGTAAAGCAAGTAAGGGTATATTCTTTTAGAAATCCTCAGGTGAAAGTGTTTGTATTTTTCCCCCACTTTTAAAAACTGTTGTGGAATAAGCTGACATTTAAAGAATGGCCATTGAAATGAGGTACTTGCTTGCTGTTTCAAAATCCTGTGCATTGGTGTTTCATTTAGTAGCTTCAGCTTTTGCATATTTTTGTTTTACATTTTATTCCACTATGTTTATAATTCTTAGACCATGGATTAAATGAAAAGGAAAATTAGTTTTTGATGCCTCTTTTAGATAGTTAAGAGATACCTCTATGTTAAGAACATAACAGCTTAAAAGTTTTAGGATTCTGTGTGATTGACAGGAGATGCTTACTGGAAGAGGGAGGCAGAAATGATTTGTGATGGTGGTTGAAATTCAAGCTCTGAAGGGTTGTTTTTTTTTACAGCTCTCTTTAAGCTGGATCAGTGCACTTCAGAGAGCAGATAGAGAGTATAGATGTTGGGAATTGCAGATGTCAGAAAGGAAGCTATTAGTAGTCAGTTTTAATCAAGGAGTAGCTTTCAGTATGCTAACGGAGTTGGCACTTGGTTAAATCGTTGAAGGAGCAAATGCCTAAGATGAAGAGAGTTTGTTTGGAACAGGAGAAGTCTAGATTTGCCATTTAAGCACCAATTACACGAGGGGATATTTAAGGGGTTTTAGTGAGGATATAGTTACATCTATGTTTATGGTGGGGTTTATGGTGGGTTTTCTCCTTTCCTACACAAATGTTTAAGCCTGCCTTTATTTTGCAAACATATGTAAAGCTGTTTGTCCTGATGGCAGACTGATTTTCTGCCCCTGTACACCAGCTTGAGCATATAATGGAAGAGCATGCTGAGCTTGTGCCTCTGATGTGTTTGGAGGACAGTTAGGAGCATGAGCAAGCTAGTCTCCCCCAGCAGCTGGCTTATGGAGGTAGGCCTTTGTCACCCTTGCCTTGCAAAATCAGCAGGGTTATTCTCAGCTGCCCTTAGGGCATTTCCAGAGTGTTTTGAAATTGATGAGAAAAGCAACGATCGTGCCATGGGGAGCTATATTAGAAGATATTTGTCACCCCAGTCATCTCTTGAATTGAAATCTTCTCCCTTTGCAAGATTATTCCCATTTCCTTTCCCTCCTCCTCCATTATATGGTCAGCAATAGCATTTACTTAAAGGAGCATGGTCGAAAAGAACTACTGAAGGAAATTAGCTGCATACTCATTAGGCTTTCCTAGCAAATAGCTTAGGCAGGGTTGCAGAAGGAACAGATAGCAGCTTAATACTGAGCTTTAGGTGAGTTGCAACTGTAAATGTCATTTATGCATCTTCAGATGACAAGGTGTGTTTGTGCTGTGGCAGTTGGTGTTTTGTGGTAAGTCTGTGGCACAAGCAGAATGCAAAGCATGGCTGGAATTTGGATTTGTGGTAGGGCTTTGGGCATGGCAGGAAGCCAGAAATATGGTTTTTCTGTAGTCAGTAAGTGCTTTTGAGGAAATGCTGAGAACAGTGGTGAACTTAAATTTTTAGGATTTGCACTCTCTGGTTTTTGTGTCCCTTTGCTGTTGCCCATATTAGTTTCTTCTGTGTGTTGACAGAGTTTATACTGGTCAGTGAGAGTAATGCAAAACTTGGGAGGATGTTGCCTCAAAATCAGATTATTTATTATTACCATAGTTTGTGTGTCTCAGCTCTTTCAAGTAGTTGGATTTCAGAGCTTCAGTTTGCACACAGCATATCCCCTTCATGTGGACTCATTGTGACTGGAATAATACGGGCATTGTATTCTCTGGCTGTACAGAATCAAGTATTTTTTACTTCTTTTTGTCAGCAGAAACATGCAGATGCTGTGTTGGGTTGGGCAACATGAGAACTGGCCAGTTCTCCAGATTGCGCTAGTAAAGCTTTTATGATTTTGTACAGCTCTGATCATTATTAGCATTGTAACATTTGTCTTCATTTTTTCCTGTAATAAATCATCTGCTGAATCTTTTCACTTTGGCAAAGTCATCTTTGGACGTCACTAGAATGTCAGTCCAAAATTACTGTATAAGGAAGAGCATGGCTCTTAAAACTAGTTTTATGCTTTTAAATCTAGAGAGCATAATTGATGATTGTCTGTAATAACTGACAACTTTTCTTTTCAAAAATCCTGTCAAAGTTTGACTATTTTCCTTAGAAGAGCAATCTGCTATTTTAGAGAGACTGCTTATCAGATTCCATTGTGCAAAGAGAACTATGGGACATACTGGTCTCTTTTTTTACAGCATGGGAGAATCTTTGTTTATTTAAAAAGAAAAAAAGTACAACTGGTTCATCACCAGAGCTGCTATTTCTTGATTTTGTACATCTGTTGGAACTGGCAGAAATGCTGTAATACACATTCTTTCCTCTCCAGAGAAAGGGAGGAGGGGAGGCTTGTAGTCATAGACTTGGCTGCATTACTGTGTTTACTTCCTACCTTTTTCTATTTTATTTTCAAAACCAAACAAACCCACAGCCCCCCCCCCCTTTCCCGCAAACAAAGAACAACAAATGACTTTTTGCCTGAAATGAGTGCTTTGCTTGCTGTTAATTTTGTTCATGAACTCCTCTGGTTTAGGAGGATGGCACTTTCCTCTGCCCTGGTAGTATATGTGTGAACATACCACTGTTAGTAATTATCCAATTATAAAAATGCTTTTAAGGTTGTTCTTGCACTTCTAAACATATAAATTTAATTTATTGTCAGCCGTGGGCTGTATCTGTAGTATATTTCAGACATCGTCTACCAGTTGTGTCTGTCTATGATATAACATCATACCAAGACTCTGGAGGGAAGGATGTCTTCTTCTGTCAAAATTATGGAGCAATTTTTTTCANCTGTACACCAGCTTGAGCATATAATGGAAGAGCATGCTGAGCTTGTGCCTCTGATGTGTTTGGAGGACAGTTAGGAGCATGAGCAAGCTAGTCTCCCCCAGCAGCTGGCTTATGGAGGTAGGCCTTTGTCACTCTTGCCTTGCAAAATCAGCAGGGTTATTCTCAGCTGCCCTTAGGGCATTTCCAGAGTGTTTTGAAATTGATGAGAAAAGCAACGATCGTGCCATGGGGAGCTATATTAGAAGATATTTGTCACCCCAGTCATCTCTTGAATTGAAATCTTCTCCCTTTGCAAGATTATTCCCATTTCCTTTCCCTCCTCCTCCATTATATGGTCAGCAATAGCATTTACTTAAAGGAGCATGGTCGAAAAGAACTACTGAAGGAAATTAGCTGCATACTCATTAGGCTTTCCTAGCAAATAGCTTAGGCAGGGTTGCAGAAGGAACAGATAGCAGCTTAATACTGAGCTTTAGGTGAGTTGCAACTGTAAATGTCATTTATGCATCTTCAGATGACAAGGTGTGTTTGTGCTGTGGCAGTTGGTGTTTTGTGGTAAGTCTGTGGCACAAGCAGAATGCAAAGCATGGCTGGAATTTGGATTTGTGGTAGGGCTTTGGGCATGGCAGGAAGCCAGAAATATGGTTTTTCTGTAGTCAGTAAGTGCTTTTGAGGAAATGCTGAGAACAGTGGTGAACTTAAATTTTTAGGATTTGCACTCTCTGGTTTTTGTGTCCCTTTGCTGTTGCCCATATTAGTTTCTTCTGTGTGTTGACAGAGTTTATACTGGTCAGTGAGAGTAATGCAAAACTTGGGAGGATGTTGCCTCAAAATCAGATTATTTATTATTACCATAGTTTGTGTGTCTCAGCTCTTTCAAGTAGTTGGATTTCAGAGCTTCAGTTTGCACACAGCATATCCCCTTCATGTGGACTCATTGTGACTGGAATAATACGGGCATTGTATTCTCTGGCTGTACAGAATCAAGTATTTTTTACTTCTTTTTGTCAGCAGAAACATGCAGATGCTGTGTTGGGTTGGGCAACATGAGAACTGGCCAGTTCTCCAGATTGCGCTAGTAAAGCTTTTATGATTTTGTACAGCTCTGATCATTATTAGCATTGTAACATTTGTCTTCATTTTTTCCTGTAATAAATCATCTGCTGAATCTTTTCACTTTGGCAAAGTCATCTTTGGACGTCACTAGAATGTCAGTCCAAAATTACTGTATAAGGAAGAGCATGGCTCTTAAAACTAGTTTTATGCTTTTAAATCTAGAGAGCATAATTGATGATTGTCTGTAATAACTGACAACTTTTCTTTTCAAAAATCCTGTCAAAGTTTGACTATTTTCCTTAGAAGAGCAATCTGCTATTTTAGAGAGACTGCTTATCAGATTCCATTGTGCAAAGAGAACTATGGGACATACTGGTCTCTTTTTTTACAGCATGGGAGAATCTTTGTTTATTTAAAAAGAAAAAAAGTACAACTGGTTCATCACCAGAGCTGCTATTTCTTGATTTTGTACATCTGTTGGAACTGGCAGAAATGCTGTAATACACATTCTTTCCTCTCCAGAGAAAGGGAGGAGGGGAGGCTTGTAGTCATAGACTTGGCTGCATTACTGTGTTTACTTCCTACCTTTTTCTATTTTATTTTCAAAACCAAACAAACCCACAGCCCCCCCCCCCTTTCCCGCAAACAAAGAACAACAAATGACTTTTTGCCTGAAATGAGTGCTTTGCTTGCTGTTAATTTTGTTCATGAACTCCTCTGGTTTAGGAGGATGGCACTTTCCTCTGCCCTGGTAGTATATGTGTGAACATACCACTGTTAGTAATTATCCAATTATAAAAATGCTTTTAAGGTTGTTCTTGCACTTCTAAACATATAAATTTAATTTATTGTCAGCCGTGGGCTGTATCTGTAGTATATTTCAGACATCGTCTACCAGTTGTGTCTGTCTATGATATAACATCATACCAAGACTCTGGAGGGAAGGATGTCTTCTTCTGTCAAAATTATGGAGCAATTTTTTTCAGTTTCACCTTTTTTTTTTTTTTCTTTTTTTTAAGGTCAGGGAATGTTTTAGTTCATTTAATGAGAAACAGCGGCTGCAAAATTATTAAATTTGTTTTGGGAACAGGAGCAGGTAAAGCATCCAAGATTCCTTTTGACTAGATTTTTTGACTAAAAACATTCCCTTAGGAGGGAAGGAAGAGTATGTTATGTTCTTGAAATATTTTAGACTCTTTATTTGAGACTCTGGGAGTAAACTAAGATTATTTTTTTAATATGTTCACAGTGGTAAGATCTTCCTTTATTAGGAAGAAAAAAGAAGAAAGAAGAAAGCAGTAATAATTCAGCATTTGAAAAATAGAATATAGTGGCTTTTTAATTCCAAAAAAACTCTAGGGAGTCAAAATGTAAGACCACTTTTTATCAAAACCAGGAGAAGTAGAGGTTTTTTGATTGGGGTTTTTTTTTGTGGGGTTGTTTTTCTTTTCCTTTTCTCTCTTGTCTTTTTAATTTTTTATGCTTGAGGAAAGTAATATTCTTGTGGAGTACTGCTATACTGGGTGGTAGTCTAAACAGAGTAGTGTCTTGGCTACCTGCTAGTATATACCTAACAGCTAGCTGTGGTGGTCTGAAGAGGGCCCAGCAGTGAGTCCTGCTGCATGCATTGCTGTGGTGAGATGTGGGCTATTTCTGTGTTTCCTCTTTGGAGAGGGATTCCTGTTTCCGCTGCTGGTCAGCCATCCTCTGAAAACTTCCCTAGTCTTGACCCAAGCAGCTCAATGATCCCATTCTGGAGACTACAGCACGTGTTTGGCTTTGTGCCAGTCTCTAACCAGTGTGCAGGCTGCTTAGCTCTTATAAACAGAGGCATTCATCTCTACATTCCTTTGTTTCTACCTTTGGACTTAGTTTTAGTATCCAGTTTCTGATTTTATCTTTTGGTAAAGTCATAGAAACCCATTCATACCTTTCTGGGGGGTAAGTTGGGAAACACAGAGGAGAAAAACGATGCTGGCAGTAGTTGCATGCAGATATGCAACACTGGTGCTACATAGAAATGCCTTCTCATTCTTCTGTTACAGATGCAGTTCACCAAAAGTTTTAAAAATTCCTCTTGTACAGTCAAGCTTCAAGAAGTGAGAATCGTTGCATGTTTGGGGAAAAGTCAGTGGTTTTGGTTGGAGATAGTCTGCCACTTTTTCCTCTGCCAGAGGAAAATAGAAAGAGTTTGTTCTTTCTCTCTCTTCTCACTCTGCAGTGAGTTAAGCAGCACAGAACAGAAGGACATCCTTGGTGTCATCTTGTACATAGGTAGTAACTGAAGTTTGATACGTGGTGGGAATCTGGTTTGGGGGCTTTTTTTTTCCCTCGGGATACGTCTGATAAAAAATTCAAATGTTGTCACCTTAACTGTAGTCTTTGCCATGCCCTTCAACTTCTATATAATCAAACAGTGTTGGCTGTCACTCACTCTGCAGCTCTGCTCCCTGAAATATTCAGATGCCTTATGCTATAAATATGCATACTTCTCTGAGAACCCTCAGATTCTGAGAATATCTTGAGCTATTTAGCCACAGTGATTTAAGTTTTGCTGTCAGTCTAAATGGATTCAAAACACACTGAGAAATCTTTCTTTTAATTAACTGTATTGGATTTGTACTTGACTTTATCACATGTGCAGAAAATGTAAGGTAGAGAAAACAGAAAATTTCCAATTCTGTAAGCCTGTTGCTAAGCTTTACAGAAAAACTTGTACGTTTACTTAGTTGTCACCCTGAGTTTTGGTAATTTCTACACATGCACAGACACATGCACACACTCCGTAAGGGAGCAGGGGAGTGCAGATCCCGTTCTCTGCACTGATAAAGTGTAACAAAGATAGTCCTTGACCAGAAGGAAATTTCAGGCTTAAGATAAGATTTTCAGGCTTATTGTTAAGATAAGAAGGATATAACGGCTAGAAAAAGCTGACAGAAAGAGGTATTGGGTTAGATGGTGAGGAAAAGATGGTAGTAATAGGAATAACAGGCCACTGGAGTGCTGTGATCTTTCAGAACCAATAGTGATGGTTGTGATTCTAATTCTGCTTTTCTTTTCATCTCTCCTCCTAATACAGGGAATTCTTCTGAAGAATCTGGAAGCAGATACATGTGAATTTTCTGCATGAAGACTCTCAAACTGGATTACATAATAATATGCCTGTATCCTCTGCCTCTGTTTGATCCTTAAAAATGATTAGGATTGTACATGAAATTTAACTCCTTTCTGATGAGTGACCTAGACATGAGTTTACATCGGCAAATGGGCTCTGATCGGGACCTCCAGTCTTCTGCTTCCTCTGTGAGCTTGCCATCGGTTAAAAAGGCACCAAAGAAAAGAAGAATTTCATTGGGCTCACTTTTTCGGAGAAAAAAAGACACGAAACGCAAGTCTAGGGATTTAAATGGAGGTGTTGATGGAATTGCAAGTATTGAAAGTATTCATTCAGAAATGTGTACAGACAAGAACTCTATTTTCTCCACGTGTACCTCTTCTGATAACGGAACAACCTCTAGCAGCAAACCAAGTGGAGACTTCATGGAATGCCCCTTGTGCCTTTTGCGGCACTCCAAGGACAGGTTCCCAGAGATAATGACTTGTCACCATAGATCTTGTGTGGATTGCTTGCGTCAGTATCTCCGGATAGAAATCTCTGAGAGCAGAGTTAATATTAGCTGCCCAGAATGCTCAGAACGTTTTAATCCTCATGATATTCGTTTGATATTAAATGATGACATCTTAATGGAAAAATATGAAGAGTTTATGCTTAGGCGATGGCTGGTTGCAGATCCTGATTGTAGGTGGTGCCCAGCTCCAGATTGTGGGTATGTATTTTCCCTATATTTGCACAAAAGTGACAGTAAAAATACATAATTTTCACAGCATTATGATTTTTGAAAAGTTACTTGTTTTACTTAGTGTGTTGTTACAGTTGTTTGAGGAGGTAGCAGGCAAAATTCACTTAAAAAAAGAAGAAATCAAAACAAATGAAAATGAAAACAACAGTAAGAACCACCCAAGCCACAACCACCTTCCAAAATAAAATGCTCTCTCAAGTAGGTTTTTCTTTTTTTTGCACAGAGAGAATTTCAGCAATATCAAGAAACTTTTATTGGTAGATGCCTGCCCTTTATTTACAGAAGGTGAAAGAAATTTAGATGCTACACTGCCAAGGCAGTGGTGCAAAGGTCAAACTAGAGAGAATTGAAAATGTGGTGACTGTAGTTTAACTTAATTTGTTAAAGCACAGTCAGTATTTTTATATAACTGTGAAAAATGATTTAAGCTTTTCTTTGAATTAAAAGGCCTCTCCTGCTTCAGATATCTTCCATCTTGTGACTGGTTGAGACAGCATTTGTTGCCTGTCAGCAGGATTCTGATGTAAGATAATCAGCTTGTTCCTGCTTATTATCTGGGGAACATAATGTTTTAACTTTACTTTAATACTTTAAACAGTTCTGAAACCACACTGAATTCTAAGTAGGCTGAATACTACTGAGCAACAGCTCATCATGCTTTTCTGCTGCTAGTGTCTCATAATGCCATTCTTCAGAAAGCTGCTTTTTTAGAGATTTTTTTGTGTTATCATACTGCTTAAAGATTATAGGCACAACTGCAATCCACATGTGCGGTCCACACTAAAAACTCAGAGGATGACAGCTCTGTTTCAAAGCCTCACAGATGAGCAATAAGTAGAACAAAGAAAAGGAGGAATGTTCCAAGAGAACAAGCAAAATAGGACTGACTGTTAGGTAGATTAAACACTCCAGTATTAATAACCAGATACTTAATGTTTAGGATTTATTTCAAATACGATTTTGCATTCATACTTTGAAAGAAACAGAATTTGCTGATGCAAGTCAAACAGGGACTGGAAACATGATAGCTTCATATCTGGTCCAAAGTGGATGGCATTGCTGTGGCACAGTTTGAAGACAGAAGGAAAAATAACTTGAGGGATGTTTTGGTTGCATGAGCTTGTAACAAAGTCATATGGACAAAGCCAGTACAGCTTACTCTTAATATTTTCATACTGCAAAAAAAACCCCAACCACTAGAAGGTATTACTTGATAGGCAGAAGTATACCTTGCCCTGAGTTTTTGTGTTACAGTTGTTATTCAAGCTGAGGAGAAGCATTTAAGAACTGTTAAAGTATTTTCTATTAAACCATGTTTCAGTGGTTCAGATACTTTTTTAGTTCTTAATTAAGTAGACCAAGGCAGGTTTGTTTAACCTGTTTTGGTTTTTATGCTTCAATTTTTAAAATCTATTTTTAAAAAAAAACTCCTAAGTATCTTTCAGTGGTCAGAAACTGTGATGAGAATTGCTAAGGATAACGCCATTATAAAAAAAAAGTGGGTCTTCAGAGCAAAGTTAAAGTTCTGAGCAATTGTGTGGGACAACAATGTATTAGCGTGCAGCAAGTACTTAAATCATTGTTCCAGAACTGCTTGTTGCATGCTCCATACTCTGGTAGGGGAGTCCTGTGGAAAATACAGTATATTGCCAGGCAGATAAACTCTGCCAGTATCTGTGTGAGGGGAACAAACTTGTACTGCATGGGCAAGTTGCCCTTATGTTACACTTCTGATACCATGATTTTTCCTAATATAATAAAAGTGAGAGAAATGCTTCACAGTGATAGATGAACTGTGCTTTTAATGCATAGATAGTGCCTCCTCACTGAATTCTCATTACTAGTTTAAAGTGGAATAAAGTTGGTGATTTGGGTACTTCGCAGGAGGATCACTGTTTCTGGTGGTCATCCTAAACAAAACAAGAGCTCCTGCAATCATGTTTTGTCTTTTTCCCATCCATCTTCTGATTGTTTTGAAACCTTCAGAGCCCTTAGATATGTTGGGCAGCATGGATTGAGCATTCAGCAAAAGTTAATCTAAATAGTTTAGGGAAAAGGGCATACTGTTTGAACAAAAGAAAGACCATCAGTAGTGCCTCCAACAAGAGTAATACCAGAGTATGAATCCTCCAGTTAAAAAATTTAAATTTGGCTTTCAGGCAGCCACCACAGCACTGTCTGACAAGTCTGTGTGTGCCTAACTGTGGGAAGGCACACGGAGGTAGGAAGGAGAAGTGGGAGTGGTATAGAAAGTAGTAACAGGGATTTAATGTTGTGGTGGAGCTTAGAAGGAAGATGAAGGAAGGAAACTGTACAGGTGTGAGGTTTAGGGAAGCAAACACTACTCAGACTTCTACAGAAGAGCCTTTGCTAACAAACACTGTTCAGACATGATCCATGACATACAGTACACGCAAACTTCAGGTCAGCAGAGATTTGCTTTAATAATTGTATGGTGCAACAGTAATCACAGTTTCTAATTGCTTTGGCAGCTAATCAATTTGTACGATGTGCAATTAAAGCTGAGGGTTTTTTTCTTTGTCTGAACAGTTTTTGAAATATAGTACTGGTGGAATGCATTAGGGTTATGACCTTTTAGCATGGATCAAATATTTAATGGAGGAGCTGGATGGACTGCATTTACTAAATTTGCAATTAATCCCAAAGTAGGAGAGGTGCAATAACTTCAGAGGGTAGCCTCATTTCCTGAAGTTGACTTTAAGATTATAAACAAGTAATGTAATAAATAGGAAATTGGTGCGAAGTGGAGCATTTTGGTAGGAAAAAATTACTGCACAAATAGGTGAAAAATGGATGGTGCACAACAGTGCTTCAGCTCTTCTCAGCTTTGATCAAACATCCCATATAGTATTGTTTCTTGGTTTGGGGATCACACTAAGTCAAAAATCTAGACCAGATAAAGAGCAAATAATTATAAAAACTTTGATCCCTGAAATGAAAAAATGGAGGGAAACTAGATCAATCTGTTAAAACATTGGGATTTTTTTACGTCATTGGTTTCCTGGGTTCTAAGGAAGCAACAGGTAATAGTTAAGAAGTAAATTACTTTTTCCTCTCTGTTTCAACACTGTTTGGGTCAAAACAAGTCCTAAGGACAGCAAAACGTGAACCAAACAGATCTGGAGGTAAAGTTACCTGCAGTACCAAGTATATTGCTATTAATTTCTGTCCCAGTGGGGAACTTCTTTCTTACCCTCCCAACAGGAGAACTGCAGATCAGTTTGGAGGAGAACCTCTGCTGCAGCACTCTGCCCTGGATGGGCTGCCTGGGAGCTGAGGGGTCTGCTCTACAGCAGCCCAGTGCCAGAATGGTCCATACCACTGGCACCACAGCTGCCTCATCCTCAGCTTCTGTTGCAAGCTCAGATGCATCCTGATCATTGTTGTTACCTGGAACACTGTAAAAGTCTCGACCAGCTGTAACCTACCAGCAGTGGCTTGATGGGTGATATGTCACGTAGGTGATCCTTCCCTGGAGAGGGAGCACTGATAAGGAAACCTCATGAGCCTTCTCCTAGACCAATATTTTTATATTCTGTTTTCATACCAGTTCTCCAGTGTCATTTGAACAGGCATTACTGAATCAGTATTCCAAATGTGTTCTGTCTTTTCTTCTGTTTGAATTATTTAATGGTTTTGCTCTGAGATTGTATTGCTGACATCATTAGAAGAGAGAAGCAATTCCTAAATTTTCATACCTTTATCAAGCAAAAAGCAGATCATGCAAAAGAGTACAAATTCTTCATCAGTCTTCTCACTGTGAAGCCTTCCATTAATTGCTCACTGCCTCTGTTTTTTGTTTTACTGGGTATTACGTTGAGTTTGGTTGGTTGTCCCTTCTCCCAGCCTAAACAAGGACTTTTGGCTTTCACATCTCGTTTAAAAACAATGCAAATATTAAAACAAAACCTGTAATCCTGTACAGTTTGAACTGAGATTTGCTCTGATCTAAAAAGTTACCTTCTAAAAGTATGCCAAATACATCAGTCCCAAATAGGTGGTGCTTTCAGGGATGTGCCTATGCTTTATTAGCAATAGGAAGGAGGCAGGATATAAATTGGTACTTTATTCTGTGTCTTACACTTGAGATTTTTTTGGTCTAATGTTAGCAAGCCTTGAATATGCCCCTGTATGTTGAAGAAGTGTTTGGATCAGAGTCTTTGTGTACATGCAAAGCAATTATCTCTTCAGTTTGCAGAAAGTGGGGAAAATGAAGCTGATTAACTTGGCAGCAATATAGAAGAGTCTAGTAATTATTGAAATAAATCTCTGCTTGGAAAGCAAGAAATATTTGCAAACAGAAAAGCATGTATCTAGTTTGTAACTGCATCATCTGTAAGTTAAAGGTTGAAAGTCCTATTTGTTTGCAAAATTTCTTGGGGGGAACCTCAAACATACTGTTTTAAAACAGTAATGAAAGGGATAGGATTTGCATTAGCTTTGCAGAGCTTCAGATCTAGTTACTCTTAAATTAAAAAAGGTAAATTTTAAGATAGGCTTGTGAGTGGGAACAATTTTTTAAGTATCATTACTAATAAAGAATATTTTGAGTTAATTTACACAACTGCTATAAAATGGACAGGGGGTCAAAATAAACAATTCAGTCAAAATAAAAGTACCTTCATTTGAACAGACAGAAACATAAATCTTGTAAATTATAAATCTGTTGAAGTCTACTCAGGGACCCTGCTTATTTGAATAAAACCATACATCTGTCTTAAATGTTCATCCCAGTGGACTTAGTAGTAACATATAAAAGAAAGCTATTGCATAAAATCATTGAAAAAAGCTACAATGGGTAAGAATTAAGAAACATATATACATCTGTTTGTATTTACTGTTAATATGAACACATTGTCTGTGTTTTTATCATGTGAACTTTGAAATGGAGGTCTAATGAAGGAATAGATTTGTCACTACCACTCTCATTGTATGGAACTGTTCATGTAGTGTCTGATTACAAAGCAGTGTAGCAGTTTTGTAAGTCTCAACGTTCTTGGAGGTTTTTAGCTCTGTAGTATTGTCAGAGTTAAGGTGGCATCGAGGCCCTGAACTCTTACCAATTTTTGCATTTACAGTTTGAAATGTATTTTTAAAAATGCCTTAATTACTGAGAAATCAAAATCCTACTTATGTAATATTTGGTTTGTTGTTTTGACATTTTAAAATACAAAGAGTTAACAAAAATCTATTTAAAGTACATAGTGGTATTCATGATAAATGACAACTAGTAAAATCCTAAAATGTCTTGCAGTGCCAAATCAGATGTTGTTACAGCTCTAGGTTACGCTGCAGATCACTTAGCAGGGGTCCTCCCTCATTATAGACAGGGTCAAGCTTAGACATGCCCATGGTGACGGAGACACTTTTGAAATTATAACTTTTCCTCCTTGCTTAAACACCTTTATTGGGTTTATTGTCCTGCTCTTCTAAGCTGTGGTTTCTTTGTGACTGTAAACCTTACAGTATTGCATTCAGCTGTAAATACAGTATATTTGAATACTGCATGGAGTAAAGGTGAGTGAGTGTTGCAGTGATTATGGTATTTCTGTACATTAATCTGATGCAATGGCAATAGAGTTGCGGAAAGAGGTGTTCAGGAGCTGGTGCTGCCACTGCCTGAAGGAGGTACTCAGCTCCTGATGTCCACTGCCTTTGTACCTGCTTCAGCTGCTCCGACAGCTGTCTTGTCAGCTTTGTTCTATACTTAGAACTGGTTTTATTAACAGAATTCTCTCTTGCCCCTCTTGATCATTCAAGATACGCTGTGATCGCATTTGGATGTGCCAGCTGCCCCAAACTGACGTGTGGACGAGAAGGCTGTGGAACTGAGTTTTGCTACCACTGTAAGCAAATTTGGCATCCCAACCAGACCTGCGATGCTGCTCGCCAGGAGAGAGCTCAGAGCCTGCGCCTGAGAACAATTCGTTCTTCATCTATTAGCTACAGCCAGGAATCTGGAGCAGCAGGTATTTATTATTAGGGTGCTGTGTCTGTAAAACATCTCTTTTGTACATTTGTACAGTTAACCCTAGATAAGGAAAGAATGGAATAGTGACATCGTACATAGATACTAGGTGCTTCATCTTTCAGAAACATTAATAACTATTCTAAATTTGTTTGTAAATCAATAATAAAATAAATATAAATAAAAATCAATAATAGAATAAATTTGTTGCAAATCAATAAAATAACAATTCTTAATTTGAATTAAAATTTTAAATGCTATACTTTGAAGTACTCTGTGACCAGAACATCTGACTTAAGTCTTAAAAGCTCGTCATCATTTTAAGTTCTTACTCCATAGTTGAAAAATGTGAAATCAAATTAACTTGCTGCAAGGTATCCCACATGTTTAGCATGTTGACTTTAGTTGTATCATAGTTGTATCACTTCCCCACTGGTACGCTCGTTTTCTCCACTGTAGGTGAAATTTCCCAGCTGTTAAAATTAAAACTCATGACCACCGATTCTCTGTTTTTGAAAAGACTATTACTCTGATGCCAGCTCTGATGTTTGACATCTTTGTTAGTACTGATTTCTGGTTTTCTAGGAAATGCTCATCTGTCTTGTCCACCAGAAAGCAAACAGTTCCATCTCTTAAAGCTGATCTTGTTTGTAATTCCCCAAAGAAGAGGATAAACTATTCAGAGTAGTATTTAGCACATCAAGATTCCAGTTTGCTGTTGATAAGAACTGGCTCTGAATTACATCAAACTCTGATTTATTTGGCAGCTTTTGTGTCTGCCTGTACAAGCAAGGTAGATATTTGGGGTAAAGAGTCTCACTTGCACGTTGTAGTTAAAGCTGTTTTTTTCCAATCCGGCCCCAGACTTGAGAGTCCCTAATTTGTAGTTTGCACTGGCTTATTTTAACCATGCATCCCATCTTTCCCTGAAAATTGGCATCTTGCTGTAGCTTTCAAATAAATTTGAAAATAAGCTAAATAAATTAGCACACCAGCTCCTTTCCTTGCCCTTTCAATTCGTCTCAGCCTGAAGAGTGGTAGCTCTGCCTCTCCTGCGCTGAAGAACTGGCTCAGTTTGCTTCCTACCCTGTAGGTTGTGCATGTGCTCCCATGTGGGAGTAGCTAATGAATCCTTCCAGCTCATTACTCCTTATGCACTGGAGTTGGTAGAGGTTTTTTCTACTGGTTCTGCACATCTTTAGGTATTCTTTCTATTAAATATGAGCTCTCCTTTCCCTTTGTCCTACTGAGTAGCACTGAGGCAGTAGACTTGGAGTTCTGCACTTGGAGGTGCAGGGTATTTCTGCTGCTGTGAATAGCTTGTCCTAAAGCGCAGGTGCTAACCAGGAATGAAGATCATAACTGTGGTGTGTGTGTGTATTAAACTGTTGCTCAATGACCCCTTGTTTGACAGAGCTGGTCACTTCACCTCATTTTTCCACATTTGACTTGGGAACACGGAGATTCTCCTGAGTTTTCCTCTGTATATTTTTCTAGGGAGTAATTAAGTATAAAGTAGGGCTGTAAAAAGGACTCAAGAGGAGGTTGGCAATACCAAAGAAGTACATTAATGTGAAAGTGGAGATGGATTTAAGATAACGTTAACAGATTGGAGACTGAATATTCAAGTATAAGATTCATAACTCGAAATGTAAAAGGGGATTATATTTAAAGAGACCATATTATCAGTCCTGTGTTAGCATACATATTTAATGTCAGACTAATATATATTTCATTAAGCTTAGAAAATCCTTGAATAGAGAGTATGCATTTAGTTATTTGAATGTGGTCTAATACACCTTGTTTTCATTAGTTTTGCTCAGTCCATTTGTTTGTAAAAACAAATTTGATACCAAGTCATTGCCAAATTAAGATTTGTAAAGCAACCTTATAAAAAACTTCTGGTTTTCAGATAATGGTTCAATCAGTTTTTCCAAATGGATGTCTGTATTGTGATTGTATTTGCTTGTCTGAGGAACTGATATGATTTTATTATTCATTTTTAAACAGCTGATGACATAAAACCATGCCCACGCTGTGCTGCTTATATAATAAAAATGAATGATGGAAGCTGCAATCATATGACTTGTGCTGTCTGTGGCTGTGAATTCTGTTGGCTGTGTATGAAAGAGATCTCAGATTTACATTATTTAAGGTACATTTTATTAAAAAAATTCTATGTGGTTGGTAATTTGTTTTCTAAAATATTTAGAAGGAGATTCCCAAGTGCTGTAAGTCTGGCTTTTCTTCCTCTCAGAGTAGAGAATCACAGTTGAAGTATCCATGTCAGAGAATTAAGTCAGTTTTCAATACATGTATTTAAATTAGCTCTTTATTATTTTTTATTTTAAAATATTTTGTAAGTTTTATGCATGCAACATGTTCTTAGTACAAATCAAGTATTTTAGATTAACACACCCTCTTTTTACTGATGTCTTAATACTGCTGTGTTGTCTTTGTATTAGGCAATACAAAAGTTCTGATCGTGTAAGTTACTGTGAACCATAGATTGGTGTGTGGCAATATGCAATATGCTTCTTGTTACATTGCAAAATATGCTGTCAAGGCAAAAAACAATCTGAAGAAATAACTGATGGTTTGGTATCCATAATGTCTGTAACTTGAACCTAAGGACAATAATTTTGTACTTAGGGAAGTGTTTAGTAGTGTTTAGCTATGTTGATTTATTTACAGTTCCTTTACAGTTTTCTTATTTCTTTTTATTAGCCCATCAGGTTGCACATTTTGGGGGAAGAAACCATGGAGCCGTAAGAAGAAAATCCTGTGGCAACTGGGGACACTTGTTGGAGCTCCTGTAGGAATTGCCTTAATAGCTGGCATTGCTATTCCTGCTATGATTATTGGAATTCCAGTATATGTGGGACGTAAGGTAAAAAGTGGTTCAGCTCCCAATGTGCTTCAGGCTTTTACCTTCTGTTGTATGGCTTGGGTGATACTGTGTTCAGTTGGGTATCTTAGCTGGCTTCTGAAAAAAAAAACCCCAAAACAAAAACCCAAACAATCTCCAAAAAACAAACCAACCAATCCCTGCTTTGTTTAGGGATATTTGTGACTGTTGTACAGGAGTGAAAAGCAGTGTTTTTAAGAAACTAGTTTCTCTTAAAACATACAGAGCAAAACACTGAACAATTTCCAACTTCTGCATCTTGCCGTGAAAGCTCCTGCATGCTTTTTCAAAATTGCTCTGGTTTTAACCTCTGGTTCCCCTTGTGTCCCTTAGAATTAAACAATCTTTAGAGGATGAGGAAAACAAAAAGGAATTTTTTTTTCTTAAAAGCAGATAGTTACCAGAATTTTAGTATAAAATTATGCTAGTTCAGGTTTATGCATGCACATATTTAAGCATTTATACTCAGCAGCTTGTTAATTGCTTTGGGCCAGTCCACCAATGTGGAGTTGTGTTTGGTGCTAGCTAGCCTGTCTTCATTTTACTTGTTCAGGGAAGGAGCTAGAAATGATCACGTTAATCAGAAGGTAGTTGATATATTTCCTCTTAAGAAATACAATAGTTTTTACTTCAAAGTAATCAACAAACTCTTTTATGATATGTAATTTAGGATATAGTAATAAGTTACCAAGATCTTTTGAAAATGGGCTTTTTGAAATGATGGCTTGGAAGATTTGTTTTTCTGCTTTTATCAGCATGGATTCTCACAGTGACTGGCACAGACTTACAATTCTGCATTTTTTGAGGAGGGAAGGGGGCATGTGTCAGCTAGACAAAAGGTTTAGGGGTGCAGCTTTTCAACTGTATTTATTTAATCTTTTTCTTTCAAACAAGTACCCTACTTTCTGCTACAGTTGGTTTTTGACCTTTTTATTCTGTTATGGCTTAGTCCCATACAGTTGTTGGAACCTTCTAAGAGAGAAGAGGAAGAAGGCAGCAGATACCTGTTTCAAATTACATTTGCATAGTTAGCTTTTCTCATTATATTTTGGGATAGGAGTCCATCACAGAGCACCTTTCATGTATTAAAGTCTCAGAGCATTGGTCTGTGAGGGCAGCCTCATGAGAATTTCTGTTGTACCCCAGTGCTTAGTGGTCATTTCTCTATGACCCCTGTCACACGTTTGCATTTCAAAACATCTGATGATGGAGATCCCACACGCCCTTCAAGCTTGGTTTTCATAGAAAAGTTTATTGGTTTTAACATTGGTATAGGAAGAGAATTTACATTAAATTCCTAGTGCCCTATTCTTCAGCTGATGTAGAGAATCCTTTTGTTTTGCAATATGCCGTTACATATTTAATGATACTTTAAGTCCATTCTTAACAAACTTAGCACTTCCAGCTTTTCCTGACAAACTGTCAAGAAAACACACTGTTTTAGGTTTCTGATTCTCCTCTTCTGGATTTCCTTGTAGTTGTTCATGCCACCTTTTTTTTTGTCCAGTTTGAATACAGCAGTGAAGCTGCAGCATCACTACTGCTGGCTTAAATGAAGGAGTGATTCTGTGCCAGTTACCTCTTCTTCAATAACATGCTATTTTCATTTTGTGTACTCTAAAACACAAACCCTTTCCCTCCATACTGGTAATTCAGGCAATTGACGTCTTCTTAAGGGTCTTGAATTCATTGCCATTCAGCTGCATCTGGTCATTTCAGACCATTTTTTCAGCTTCTCATGGCTGGAGTGAATTCTGACATTCTTGCAACCAGTCCAGATTGTATTGGCCTGAATTTCAACACATACATTCTTGTCCTTCCATCTTCCACGTTAATAAAAATGTTCAGTACTCTTGGATCGAAGGCATATTTCTTAGAAAAAGTAGGGAATGAAGAGTCTCAATTTGAGTAGTTATAAAATCTAATGACTATTCACATGTTTTCTGTAGTTTCACCTGAGCTTAGTAGATTCCTCTCATCCATTTTTTCAGTCTGGACCATTACAGCCTGCTTGAGTGTCATACAGGAATGCAAGAATTTCATGAGTCAGTGTGTGACATCTGTTTCTCCCCACCCTCAAGGCTAAGTCATCTTGTTACAGGAGAAAATTAAATTGGCATGATTTCTACTTGAAAAAAAAAAAATCAGTGTGACCTTTTTGTTTCCGATCTTTGCTTTGATTTCTACAAGTTCGCAGTTTTCAGGAAATGGAAGTTCAGTTCAGTGGTCTTTTACTTCCTCAACTTCTTGGTTTGTATCCTCTTTAAGATTATCATTGCCGTTTAACCATTTCCAGTTTCCCTGGAATTTTTTTTCAGACATCTACTACTAATAATTTTCAAAAATTACTATTAGTGACTCTGAAATTAGGCCTGCTGAGATATTTTTCAGATCAGCTCATGTAAGTATGCTCCAATCTGCTGTATTTGTACAGATGTTACTTCTTTGTCACCAGTTGTCTGCCACACAGTTGATCTTCAATGACAACTGAAGGGAAAAGAAAATAGGAACAGGTCTCCAGTTTCATTTGCTGGCTATCTTTCATTTTTGTTAAACAGCAAATTGATCCAATTTGGTCTTCCTCTTACTAGCACTGTACTCATAGAATAATTTCTCCTTGACTTTGATATCCCTTGCTTTTTATCTCCTCTATTTTAACCTTTCTGATTTTGGCCTAACACCCTCATGCTGTTCTTCTATACCCATTCATAGTAATCTGACCTACTTTCTATTTTCTTAATGCTGCTGCTGCTTTGGTAAAGGAAGCTTCATTGTTCTTTTTCTGTCTGTCCTTTGCATTGGAAGAGTTTGTGCTTGTGTTTTGATAGAGTTTCCTTGAGGAAGTGCTAGTGCTCTGGTTTTATAGATATAGGTCTTGTAACCTAATAGGTTTCTGTGTTTATTGAAATCTCTCTTCTGGCCTAGTATTTTTGTTTGGTTATTCTTTATTATTTAGTAAATATTCGGAAGTTTCTTATTCATAGTAGTTTCTACCAGTGTCACTTTTCATCTTGATGTTTTAAATCAGTTTCTACTCTGTAACCTCTTCCTTCCATTCCTTTTTTTTCTGCTTTATGTTTAAGGAATCTAGTAGCCTTTATGGATATCTGTTTGTTGTACTGTGCCTTTTGTTTTGGGAGTTATAATTCTCCATAACAGTAAAATTCAGCGCCTGAGGCGATCCTGCTAATTGCTCAGAGCCCCATGAAACCTGATCTTTCTGGGTTTGTAGTTCTTACACACTCATACTGTGAGAGTGTTCATGTTCAATTTTTCCTTTTTAATCCACAGGCACGTTCAATATCCAAGTGCTCCCTCACTCGGTGTTTCTCTCTGTATAATGTCCCTCAGAGCAAGTAAATGCATTCTCTTTGCACAGTGCCCTCTCTGCCCTTTCCTTGCCTGTCTTGCCTGAACAAATGCAAAGACTTTATTTATTCCAAAATGAGAACAACCCTACCAAATCTCTAATTGAAATTATATTTTAGAAAGCACAGCATTCAATAACATGATAATTTAGAGAGCATGGCATCCAGCTCATTCTTTGTCATTATCTTCTTCAGTACTCATCTCTTGTGTTCTTCCTTAGATGGAGTGAGGATTAACTTGGCTTTGTGACAGCCGTAAAGATACCTGTTGTTCCTTTGTAATTATATCTTAGCCAAGAATTATGACAGATGTAGTGCATATCTCTGAGAAATCATGTTCCTAAAGAGAGTAAATGAAACACAAAAATGTGGGAAATCTCTGTAGAGTAATTGTCTTTAAAGGCCTTTCAGGTTCATGTGGGATTTGTGGCAGATAAATTTAAGGCAATCACATTTCAGAGTTATTGCAGACTTGAACCATCAGTAAGAGGTTTGGGTAGCAGATTCCTCAGTAAACAGACTCAGGTTTGCAAAAACATTTCCTGTCGCAACAGCTTGTCATGAGGGGGTGCTGGAGCAACAGAGTTCTTGTTTTCCCCTCCTTCCAGGCTATGTTTGGTGGAGGCTCTCTCGTAGCTCTGTTATGTCAACCTGTTTCCATAGATCTAGTAATATGTGGAAGTTTTAACTCCGTACTGTTCAGGGAGAAGATGAGTGGGAATAAGGATTGTGAATTTGATCACGTGGCAATTCTTTTATCCTGAAATTTTGTCTACTTTTCCCAGCCATCTAAGCTGGAGTAATAATTAAACAAAGCTTTTCAATTACTTAGCTCTTCAAACTTGAGGCTGAGAATAAATGCTTAATTGCTGGATGGAAGGAGTTCTTACTTGTAAGAGGTTGCCTAAAATTAGGATATGTGTAAATTTTATTCTCTTTGAGATAAGAAGTAAAGCATGACGTAGAATGTAGTCTCTCTGGAAGAGAACAGGATACAGCGCCAAACTATGTCACTTCTTCCATCCGTGCAGCAATGTATTATTGATGTTGATAATATTCTAAACCCCCTTTCTTTTTTTTTCTTTCAAGATTCACAATCGATACGAAGGCAAAGACATTTCAAAGCACAAGCGAAACTTGGCTATAGCAGGTGGTGTAACCTTATCTGTAATTGTTTCTCCAGTTGTAGCTGCAGTAACTGTAGGTAAGCAAATACTACTATTTTGTGTCTTGGTAGCACCTTGCAACCAGAACTCTATAAACACTCATGAATAACACAGCTGAGATACGTGCTGTAGTTTCCTTTTATAGGTGAGACAACGAAGACAAGGAGGAGTCTGAGGTTATACATTTATTGGGGCAGAATCAAGAATACAGTAGTTGATTTTAATGTAGCATTTCCTGAAGAAGTAAAAGTAATTTTCATCTTCAAAATTGAAGTTTCCACATTGTCGCGTCTGGCTTTTAAGACTGAAGTATTTAAAGGTTTTTTAAATGACTGAGAAAAAAACTGTTGCCACAGAGTCTATTCATATTTTAACAACTTCATATCGAACTTTTCTCGGTCTCTTACACTTAACATTGCAGTAGTTGACAAACCACTTGCTTTGCTCCGGGAGTCAGTTCAAATTGCATCACACTCTTTCTCATGGTGATTGTTGAGGATAGCATTTTAGGAAAATCTTCCTGTTCCTTACAAAAAGTTGTCTCATCTTCCCAGGTAATTTCAAGATCACTCTAAACACAGATTTTTTTTGAAAGGAAGGGACTTGCCTGGCACTGCCTTGCTTCTTTGTTGCAGCACAGGCATCTTCCCAGTTGCACAGTAAGCTGCTCAATTACTCACACTAAGACCCACCATTTAGTTTGAAGCTGGATCATCCCCCTGTATACACAGTGTTGTCTGCAGTGCCAGAATCAGTGTTCCCCCTTGTGCCAGAATCAGTGCTCAGAGAGTAAGGAGTAACCTCCAGAAGACTTTTAGCAAGTGATGGTTCAAACTGGCCAGGAAGCTGTGGCTTTAAACTGCTCGATATCAGTGGTGGACCACTGTGCAAATGAGGATATGCCAGCCATGAAACTGGTGTCAGTCTGCACTGCATTGTTCTCATGTGGCTATGGTGTCAGATCCCTGATAAACAGGTGGTGGGACACAGTCTCGTAGTTGTATTTATAGGTCTGCCTTACTTCATTTCTTTCAAGCTGTTTCTTATCCCTGAACAGAGATTAAATGTGGCTTTTCAGGGAAAGCAGTTGGGTTTTATTTTGTGGAGTTTTGCTCTTGCCCCATTGCCATTAACACATGGCCTCCAGTCTCAGAGCATTGTGTGGTTTCCAAAATAATGACCAGAAGAATATGGAGTTCCTCCTCCTTGAATGTGAGAAATTTCTAGTGAAGAAAACTTCATGTAATTGGAACCCATCTTTTAGATTAGACTGGGGAGCCTTTCTATTAGGTCTGCTTCTCTCCTGGCTTTTTCAGAATGTGGGAACTTGACATTTTTCAGTCTGCTTGTTTTTGCTCCTTCTGTATACTTCCATCAGCAAAGCCACAAGCTGATTTAATTCCTATGCCAAAGGACTAACTTCCACAGTCCACTTGAAGTGGTGGGAGGGATGTGTGTGTATCTGTGTGTGCTTTAGTCTACAGTACCTTTAACTGGTTTCCCTTAATTCCTGCCACCCTGCTCTGCAGAACTGTTTACTTTTAAGGAAAACTTATATTGAAAAATCCCAGAGTAATAATAATGTTAAGTCCTATTAGATTGATAGCAAAGCCGTATCTGCCTTCAGTGGATGTAAATTGAAGCCCCTTATTAAAGCAGTAGAAGTACTAATATTTTTAGTTGAATAACATATGAAATAGATCTCTGCTGTTTCTACCTCTCAGGTGGAACATTATTACAGTCCCCAGTGGAGCTTTTGTGAATCTTTACAATACTTTAATTTTGTTTGTAACGTATGTTATGGACATACTGAAAGTATTAATTCATCAATCATTAAGCTTCTCTTCCTACCAGTGCTGACAGAGGATGTTCTGCCTGCTGAAAGTACTTTCCTGTGGTTTCACCTTACTGATTTACCAATATTTCTTAATTTTGCTCCCTCCTGATCTCTTTGAAGTGTGATATTAATCAAATATTAAGTAGTCTTGGAAAATGAAATTGCCTTTATGAAAGGCTCTAAAATAGAAGTCACTTTTAATGAAAGACTATACTTCCCTCTGTAGGTATTGGTGTTCCTATTATGCTGGCTTATGTGTATGGAGTTGTTCCAATTTCCCTCTGCCGAAGTGGAGGCTGTGGTGTGTCAGCTGGCAATGGAAAAGGTGTCAGGATAGAATTTGATGATGAAAATGATATAAATGTTGGTGGAACAAATGCAGCTGTAGGTAAGAAAATTCAGTGTTCCATTTTCTATAAATACGAGGTTTGTGACTTGTATTTTCTGTCTTGGGTACTAGAGTAGTTATTTGCATTTGGGGCTGCTTCTGGTCATTGCTGAAATTGCACTTCTCAGATGATAATAGCTTCTCTGTGTCATTTTGTGTTCGGCTGTAATACAAGTATTAAAGCTTTTCTTGCCCATTTTAATCAAAGCCAGACTGAAGTCTTCTCCATAGATAAAAGTTTTAACATAGCATTAATGTTGCTCTTTCAGAATCCTGGTTTGTGGAAGCTGGTTAGATTTTTTATTTTTAATAGGGCAAACTAAAGACTGGTCTGAGGCTTCAATTTTTTGATTACATGGCACTATCCTGTGTGATAGGGTCTCTCTGTATTCCTTCACTCCATGTTTCCTGTCATATCCATGGTTAACTTTTTGCTATCGTAAGTATGGGATGTCAGGCATAACCATTATAGCAGCTCCAAGAAAGGTGTCTTTTAAAATGATTTCTGGTTGGTTTTGTATTTTTGGGGGTTTTTTTGACAAAGTTATCTTTTTGTGACAGTATGTTTTATAAATCCTTCTTCTCAGTGTAATTCAGAAACAGCTTCCGTGGTCACATTCCAGAAACAGCTAAGTGCTGCTTCCATACCTGACAAGCCTTCTTTGTTTCTGCCTAGATACCACCTCGGTGGCAGAGGCGCGTCACAACCCCAGCATAGGGGAAGGGAGTGTCGGGGGGCTGACGGGCAGCCTGAGCGCCAGCGGCAGCCACATGGACAGAATAGGAGCCATCCGGGACAACCTGAGTGAGACAGCCAGCACCATGGCCCTGGCTGGGGCCAGCATAACGGGGAGCCTCTCGGGGAGCGCCATGGTGAACTGCTTCAACAGGTGAGGGACGTGCTCCCAGCCCTGCTCTGTCCTGCTCTGCATGTGGGCACAGGAAGCGCACCTCCTCGGTTTTCCGATTTTTGCTTTTTTATACTGGTTCCTATTCAGAGGAACTGTCTCTGGGAGATAAACAGTTCATCCCTGACAAACTTACTGATTTTCAAGAGATCCTGCCTGACCACAATCCTCAAGACTTAGATTTTGTTCAGGGTAAGTGGGGCCTGAGATCTTGTTCTCCTGCTTCCCCAGGAGAGCTGCCTGTAGGTAGGAGCCAGAGGGAGGCAGCTCATGTCTAATGCAGTTTCGTTCTCTGTGGTGCACCTCACCCAAAAGTCAGAACTGCTGACTCGTTCAGTCATCTGTAGGCACCAAACTGTGCCTTCGGAACACCTGGATGGTCTGTGGATTCCAAATGGACTTCAGGCAGGAGGGAGGCAGATGAGCACCTGGCCTTGCCAAGGTGGCAGCTTCTTGTCACGTGCTCAATGCCTTCTGTGAATTTGGACCTTCCTGGTAGTTGCCTCTGCTGCACCCCGAAGAGGAAGGGAGCGTGTAGAAAGGATTGTTAGCATGTAGGGTTCAGGATGGAATTTGCTCCTTAAATCAGCTGCCAACACTGCTCATTTTGAGTAATTTGGCAGTCTAGGCTATAGAGAATAAAGACAGTGGGATAGTACCAAGAGTTCCCCTATGCTGGGACAGGTGTTTCAGGCCACTGCTGAGTGAGGTATACATACCCTCTTTTTTAAAGAGCTGAGAGTGAAAAACAAAAAAACCCACTTCAGTTTCACTGTCAGAACACAGATAAACAAGACATTAGGAAAAAAGCTTGTAATTTGATTTCTGGCTTATCTGCTGAGCCCAACTTAAGATTGCTCAGGTTTCTATTATTCCTGTTGCAGTTGATAGCAATACAATATAAAGCAGAGTACAGAACACAGTTCTCTGCCTCTTAGTTGATTAGTAGTAACGTGCAGCAGGGGAAACATGGGAACTATGATGTCAGGAATTTATGTACCCTTCTGGTTGTTTCTACCATTTTTAGAGGATAGTGTACTATCTGTAGAAGAGCTGTAGCTGAACCTGGAAGTTGTTCTTGTAAATCTCAGGATGGAAAGAATCCAGAACTTTTGGTTAATGCCTTTAGGAATTAATGTGGTTTTGCTTTGAGGTGTTTTTGTTTGCTTGGTTTTAATGAAAAAATAGTAAGGTTTGACAGTGGGAACGGAGAACATGTGTCAGTAGGGTAAATAAGCACATCTGTACTGGAGTGACCCGGGAACTCTATTTATTACTGACTTATTTACTGCCATCTACAAGGTGACACTAATTTTCAGCTAGTGTCCTTTAACTGTTGTGGTAGAATGTGCAACTCTCTCTCTTTCTCTCGAAGACTGGAAGTACAAGCAGATGTGCAGAAAGAACGATACAGTCTGAGTGGAGAATCTGGCACAGTTAGCTTGGGAACAGTTAGTGACAATGCCAGTACCAAAGCAATGGCAGGATCCATCCTGAACTCCTACATCCCTTTGGACAGGTAAGAGTAATGCTGTGAAAATAGAATATTTATAAGCCTTGCTTACTAGAGGATATTCTAAGCATGCCTCAGCTGTTGCACAGTCAGGATCACACTTGGAAACTGCAGATTTTATTACAAATGGAGTTACATGTGACTGTTTACATTTTGCCAGGGTTATTTCCAAAGAGGAATGTCATTGCTGTAGCTCAGTAAAGTGTTTGATCTTTCAGACTTTGTGTTTTTCTTTGGGCTGCTTATTTGGTTAAATATTTCTTCTTTAGAAGATACATCCCTCTCGCTTTCACTGTGTATGTTGGAAAACAGCGAGAGTTTGTTCCGCCCTCCAATGGCCGCTTACACTCACAGGTTCTCCCCTGTTCTAGGGAAGGCAACAGCCTGGAGGTGCAGGTGGATATCGAATCCAAGCCAGCCAAGTTCCGGCACCACAGCGGGAGCAGCAGCGTGGAGGACGGCAGCGCTGCCGGGCGCGGCTCCGCCGGCTGCTCCGGCCCGCCCGAAGGCAAAGCCGGCGCCACCAAGTGGTCCAAGGACAGCACGGCGGGGAAGAAGTGCAAAGGGAAGCTGAGAAAGAAGAGTAGCATGAAGATTAATGAGACGAGAGAGGACATGGATGCTCAGCTGTTGGAACAGCAAAGCACAAACTCCAGTGAATTTGACTCTCCTTCTCTGAGCGATAGTATTCCATCGGTAGCAGATTCGCACTCCAGCCATTTCTCTGAGTTCAGTTGCTCAGATATGGAAAGTACAAAAACTTCGTGTAGCCATGGTTCCAGTGACTATCACACTCGCTTTACCACAGTCAGTGTTCTCCCAGAAGTGGAAAACGATCGCTTGGAAAACTCTCCACAGCCAAGTGGAATCCCTGTGCCTGTTCCAACAGCCCCAAGCACTGATGTTCCACAGCTGAGTTACATTGCTGAGGAAAGCATTAATACTGGATCTTCGACAGACGCAGATTTAGGTGTTGGTGAAACACTGAAAGAAACAAACAACAACCACTCACAACATGCTGTGGAATTAAGCACTGCTATTCAGACTGAAATTTAAATCTGTAAGTGCTGCAAAAATATCTTTGCCACTAAAGAACCCTGTCTGAAAGCTGGTTGAATCATATGCGACTTCCGTAAGTTTCAGGTGACCAGCAGAAGCAAGGTTTTGATACAACTGCATTTTCTATATACTTGTCTGATAAGGCAAAATACTTCATATGGATCTTCGACCTGTGTGAAGAGACATGAAGGCTTTAACCAAGTGCATTACAGCAGTACAAATACGTCCATGTTTTGTATTTTTGCCACAACTTTGCTTGAAAGCGTATACTTGGTGTATTTAGATAAAAATTGGTAAATTCTTAATATGTTAAATGCTGAAATGAATAATATGTCCTGCACTGTTCACTTGGAAAATATGGGGTTTGGGATAAAGGGTGTTAGCTGAGCATTACTGACTTAAAACCATTCTTGTGTGAACTCCTAAATTTAAGGGAAGCAAAGACCTGCAGAGACCTATACAAACGTACTTCAACAGTGAATATTCAGAATGATAATTTTGTTTCATAACTGAAAACACTCTATTTAGAATGCATGTAGAATGAACTGCATATCTTGAGATGGATGTAGCCTGTGTCAGAAGTGTTTTTATGTGTGTACACTTTGAGCAGGGTTATGGCTTTTACATAATTTCAAAACATAAGAAATTGGTACTTAATATATGGTGGAATGGAGACATCACCTGTGTAGAACAGTGGGGTTACCTATTTATTCATGCAACCAATCATACAGCAGATAAGGCTACTATATAGTGTATAAAAACTGTAAAATAACAATCCAGTGATTTATAAGTAATGTAGACAAGCAAATGCAGTCACCTTTCATTAGGGGGAAAATTGGTGCCCCATCCATTCTTGGTGCCTTTGGAAAAGACTGGGTTTGAAGTGCCTGGTCGTTTGAGGATTTTACTGTAATGTTTTCCAGAATGTCCTCTTTGGCCACCTTGGATCACAAAAGAAAATCCTAGTGAATAAAATGACTGTCATAGATATAATAATGAGGTATCGGCCTACCAAAGACTCACTCAGGCTTTAGTGGACTTGACATCTCTTTGCAAGACATGCCTGTCTTCAGTCCCGAAATCTTAAATGCAGTGCAATGACTGCCCAAGTGCAAAGATGGGTTCCAAATATGCTGGCTTTTTTCTTTTTCTTTTGCATATGGAAGATGTACAGCTGAACACAAGCTGAAGTTGGCCAAAGCGCCTGCACTGTTAACATTTTTTTGCTAAGTAATTCACTAAAATGGAAAAAAAAGTTGTGAATCTCAGAATAACAGTTAACAATGTTCTGTCTTGTGTTTCATGTGTTGCCATTATGGTGCTACTGGAAGTTTGGTTGGTTGAAAAGAATGCCATGAGCTACAGTCCTCTTCCATGACTTATCCTCACCAGTTTCAGTAATAGCTTATAACACTAGTGCCAGTTATGTTATTTGGTAATGCTTGTTACAGTATTTGTATATTTGCAATTCGGTTTTGCTCAATAATATGCGTGTAAACTGCATATCTGAAATAAATGTCTAAATACTGACTTCTAGTGGTCTGTTGTGTGATGTGCTGATCAGCCTTGTGTGTATGTTCCCAGGAACCCTTTTTTCTGGTAAGGTGCTGACTGCTCTTATCTCTTGCTGCCTTTAAGTATTTTTATTTGATTAGGTGTGCTTTGGAAGTTGAATGCTCTGATTCTTGGAAATGTAAGATCTAAAGTCAGTTGCATTTTGTACAAGACTTCAGCTTTCTCTAAGACGAAAAGAAATCTGAGCTGCCTCTCTGGCAGGCAGGACAGTAAAAGGTTTTGTGACAGGGGTGCAGTCTGGCATGAGCTCTCAAAACAGAACTGCACCATCTTGGCACAAGTCACATCACTGACTAAACTCAAACTCTACCTTCTCCATCTAAAGTGATGCTCTTCTCAGTTCACATGGCCTGCACAGAGTTCATTCTGAAACACCACAGATTGGCCAGAGTTTCTAGGTAACGCTGGGAGTTTTTGCTCAGCTGAACTGCCTGTTCCTTAGGCTCATTTTCTCACCTGCATCATGAGAGGCTGGGGAAGTGAGAAACTGAAACCGATGGGGATGCATTGCAGAAGCCCAAACTGGATTGCCTCATCCCAAACCCACATGTAAGTTATACTTCTGTCAGATGGAACAGCTATTTCAGCAAGCTTAAACCTACCTCTTAATTTCTCAGGACCTCAATTTTGCTGTGCAGGTAATTGAAAATATGTTTTACTCTTGTAGGTAAATTTTATCAAATAGCACCATTATTTTCAGTCACTCTGAAATAATCTGATAATTTTATACCTCACTTTAAGAGGTAACATTGAAATACAAGTAAGCTTTTTCTGGATGTAAGTTTTTAGCAGTGAACGGTTTTGCTGATTAATTTCATAACATTTTTTAATTCAGAGGTAATATTTCATATGTGAGGAAGTCTTAACAGCACCAGTAAATTTATTGCAGCACCAAATTCTGAGTCTATAAAAAAGTAACATACACACTTTCATTAATACACTAATGCAGAAGATGCTTCTCTTATTTACAGAGCTACTGTAAGAATTCAATAAAGCAAAGCTTTTTTTTTTCCACTGAAATAAATCTCAGGAAAGATCAGTTTACATCTGGTCTCCCAACACCGTTGTTCTTTTTCAGAAATATTTTTCATGATTCCTGGCCAATTTGACTAATTCATGTCAGATTGTGGATCTTGAGGAAATTTATTTTAATATCTGCTATATCTGAGACTATTTGAGATAGTTACAATGTTAAATAGATAAAAGCTGTCATAAAAGCTTTCCTCATGATGTTTGCATGTCTTTTGTAGCGAGGCATCTAGGCTCGTACATCCATCCTTTTATTCAATCAGTGTCACAAAGTTTTGCATGTATGAGCTAATTGCTTTTTACTGTTGCATAAAGATTTTTTGACTGACTTAGATCTCTTCCAGTCATTCAGATTGATTTTTAAATAGTTGCCTACTTAGTAATGCCACCACTCTCATGGATAATAATGCATTATAAGGATAATCAAGCAGAAGGTTGAAAAATACTAGAATTAATGAACTTAAAACCCATTAATATTCTAATTCAGGTGAAATTGTGGCAGTCTTGAGCAGAAATTTCAGAATGACATCGGGATTTATTTAGAAAATAAATGACTTTCTGAAATGACAAAGATGTGAAGAGCACCTTGACTGCTCCTGCCAGTCCTAAGACACTCGTCTTCTCAGATGGAATAATCTGGTGTTGCTGTGGGAGCAAAGTAGTCTCCCTGTGAGGGCTGAAGAACCCTCAGACTTGATCTGGGTGCAAAGCACAATCTGAAACTGGTGACAATGTCTTTGTTACCTTCAGTCTCAAAGGGCAGGAGAAACAGAAAAGTGGCTATGAGGTACTTGGTAATCAAGAAGCTGGTCTGGAGGAAAAGGATCCACAACCTCATGGGTGGCATTGACTTCTGTGCTGAACGCAACCCTAAGTCTTGGAAGACGGCTCTGGAGATGAATCTGGTCTCCCATCTCGCTTGTGTGCCAGGCCAGCTGAGTATCTTGGAGATGTGACTGTCTTAGCACCTGCCTGCACACAGGCACCCAGTAAACTGCAAGGCACAGCTCTCCTTGCACAAGATCCTGGTGAGCTGGCTTTACAAAAGGACTGTTTTGGCTTCCATCTCAACAATAAGGACATGAAAATTCCTAACAGCCTAAACTGGAGTGGTTGTGTTTAGGCACCAGACCAGTGCTGATGGGGTTGTGTGGGTTCAAGCTTCCCTTTCTTCACAGGCTACATTCTCAAGACATTTCTGAGCACAGCATTCTCTGTGATGGGCACTTTATCCCTTTATAATCCCTCTTGCTTACAAGGGAAACCGCTCTTGTCACTGACTGTATTTACAAGGGTGGCATTTAGCAAGGAGCAACAGAGAAGTGGCACAGCGTTGCAAGGAAATGGCACTGCCACAGCTGGAGCTGCATCTCCACTGAAATTTTACATCCCCAAAGGGAGAACCCAGGCAGGCACCCAGGGAATGAGCAAGGACTCAGGGGTGGGTGATATTTCATCCCCCTTCAGCCAGCTGGGGGGAGCCCCTGCTCCAAGCTGCCAGCCCTTTGTCCCTTGGGTAGCTGCAGCTCACAGGCACGGAGCAGAGTTCCACTGCCTTGGGTCATAAATCTTGATGTACAGCGGGGTAGAAGCTTTGTTCCCTGCTGTTCAAAACTATGTTACTTTGTTGATTGTAATGAACAAGTCTAAGTCTTCTGAAAGGCCTGGCAGCCACAGGAGTAGCCCTTTATTTGTGCAACTGGATTATGTAAAGCAGAGCAGGTTCTGATGAGTGGAAATATATCCCACATAAGGACTGTGGTTTGCCAGTACCTGGGCTCTCACCACTGCCTGCACCCCTAGACAGGGAGAGTGAAAAGAGTGGTGGTCCTGTGGTACGTTGGCTTTTTGGCCAGGGAAGCAACCCAGCCATGCTGACACTCAGCCCTGGTAGCACCTGCACCCTTTGGGTGACAGCACCAGTTCAGCCTGGAGCTAGCTGGCTTCTCAAAAAATGTCAGAAATACTTTGAAAGGACCAAAATAACAATGGTATGACCCCCTGTTCCTATGCTATTCCCTAGCCACTGATCGCATTCTTAGTGGCTTCAGCAAGAATCACGTGGAAACCAGGGATGTGCTTCAGGAGCAACTGGGTCTCTGCAGGCCTGGTTAGCTGGGCTGGACAGGACACGTCCTGTGTGTGTGACCAGCTGCATTAGTGTCACTAATGGACTGTAGGCTCACATTCACTCCCCTGCTCCCAGCACCTGCAGAACCAGTGTTCTCCTCCTGCTTTTGTCCTGCTGGGGGGTTGGGTTGGTTTGTTTTGACAGAGATGGACGTTAACACTGAGGGGGTGAGCAACAAGCCAAGCGCGTAACACCATGCTGGCATTTGGGTCTCCCTGCCACAAAGCCAGGTAAGACAGTGGGGTGCTCTTGCCCCCCCTTTGCCCACTCTGTTGTTTCTGGGCGCTGTGTCCACCCTGAGGCCATGCACTGCAGTGCTGAGGGGGTGGCAGCTACAGTCTTATCTTTGCCTGGCAGAGCAGCCAGAGCTGCAGCAGAGATTATGATTATTGATGACAGAGGGAAACAAAAAAGCAGCATAAAGGCTGAGCACAGAGCAGAAACAAGATTTAAAATATGAGAGTGTTCAAAAGTAGGAGGGAAAATACAGACCAGGAGTGTCAGGAATGGACACTGCCCAGGCAGAGATGAGCTCCTGGCCCAGCAGCGAAGAAAGCAGTAATTCAGCAGCTCTGTGGCTTTTCCTGCTGACCACTACACACACAGGACACAAAACGTGTTTTGCAGCGAGTCCCATGGTGATCAAGGAGCTACTTGTGGTCAGCAGCTGCTCCAGTGCCACACCTGGGATGCTGTGGCTGCCTCTGGGCAGAGGCCACTCGGCCTGTCCTGGCCAAGGACCTTGGCTTCCCCAGGTGACGCCACGTTCGCTGTGCAGCTGCAGCTGTTGGGGGTGCGGAGGTTTCTCCTGCTGGCCTGAGGCAGTTTCCCAGACTAAGGCAAGAGGAACAAATGTAGGCAGCCCTTACCTGTCAAACCAATGGTGAAATCCACACCTGAAGATATTCCATTCTGCACCCCATGCCCCCAAAATGCCTTCCAGTGGTCTAATGCTGCCCATTCAGTTTCGAAGACTGGGGCCCTTGGCTTGAGCTGTGCAGGCCAAATCAGCAGTAAATTACCTTACAGATGTTTGATTCAATTTTTTTCCAAGTTCCGTGCCTTTAGCAATTGTTCTCCCTGTCCATCAGGCCCTCCCAGCTGCTGTCTAAAAAAGTAGCCAATCTCACTGAAACCTGAATGAGGCAGGACCAAAATGACAGAAGGCAATTCCGGTGTTTTATATCCTCAACCAGCCAAAGTTCAGGGTCTGCCTTCATCTGAGGAGATCACACACACGGAGAAAGTGAAAAACTGTTAATTGCTAAATAGCAGTTGTACTGATGACTATTTAGGAATTAAAAGCCTCATTCTTGGCAGTCCAAGATGAAATTCATAATCCACATGTCAGAATTATAGGCCTAGAGAGTCTTGAATGAGAAAAGGATCCATAACTGTACTTTTCAAGAAAAAAACTTTATTAACTAATATATACCTGAGGAAAATTTTCATTAGAACAACATACTTAATGGTATCTCTGCAGTGCTAAGTAAGTCTGATATACATTTGTATCACCTGTGCAAAGAAGGCATCAGGGTATTTGAAAAATTTAAAAGCTTCACCTTTGAAGGAGTCAGAATCAAATATATAGCATAAGTAATGCCTGAAATTAAAAAAAACCCCACCATATTGGTCCAAAAAATTATTTTACTTTTAGTTTTATAAATATATCTGTAAACAGAAATATCTGGTATTTTAAATAATCTGATTACAAAACTCAGAGTTAAATATTACTATTGTGAAGTGCAGCCACTTGTTCTTCTGTCACTGCCCAAAACAAGTCAGAAAACCAGCCATCCTCTGGCACACACAGGAAAAAAAGTAATTCTCTGTGCACTAAAAATTACTCACTTGTTAAAAACACACCCATCCATTTACTAATTGTTTCCATGACAAGCTAATATATTATTCATTCACCTTTGTTGTTAAGATGTATTGAGCCAAAATATTTAAATCTGTTTTGTACAGACAAGGAATAGTAAACAAGGAGATGGCCTATAGCAGTCTTCTGAAAAATGTTAATACTTTTTGTAAACTCATTTTAGCAAAGTTACTGCTAACTGACTCGTTTATCTTGAAGACATTTCTTTATCACAAGAACATGGAACTCACAAAATGATGTAACAAGTGATGACCAAAAGTGTATTTACCTATTGTACCATCAAGGTATTTCACATTGCATATATAATGTAAAATACATTTTTCTGTATATAATTAAAAGTCTAAATAAAATCAGTATGCCAAATCAAATGAACCCTCTTACTGAACACAGACGGGCGTTAAATTCTAGAGATGTATACAACTACAAGAAAAGAGCAGCAAGTTTTAAATGTGCATATGCTGTCAAAACAAAATAGAATTCCAGCAGTCCAGGTAAAGACCCACTTGAATCCAGGAAACTCTGTGGAGTTCATTCATTCATCTTCTACACATGCACTACATGCATGCAGCCAATAAACTTTAACTTACTAAAGTTCATAAACCTTTTTAAGGCTCTCAAGATCTTCCAATGAGTACTGATCACTCTGGCTTTCTGAAAGTAAGTCAAACAGCTGCTGCACCTCTTCTTTTTCATTTTTGCTAAGAAGGGCCAGCACCACCTGAAAAAAACCCCAACAAATTATTTTATAATCAGCACAGGTTGACTGAAAATCATAGTATCTGACAGAGATACAGAAATCTGTGCATTGTTTCCTTTTAAGATATGAAACTTTCCTTTAGATTTCTGTGCAGTTTAAGTACACATTCAGTCTAGGTTCTTACCTTAAATCTTTCTGCTTTGCTTAAGTAGAAAAGGTGCTGATATGCAAGGCCAGGATCTTTTCCAGCTACATAATGTTCCAATGACTGGATAAAAATCAAAAGGATTTCTCCTTCAAGTTTGTTACTTAGCAGCACTGGCAATTTTTTCGGATCAGTAATTGTTAAAAGGTCTGCACAAGCAGCTTTATCCTTATTGGCATTCACTGCATTTATAATCTGACCGAAGTCGTAAGCACTGGATGGTTCTGAAACACGGAGTTTCTCAGAGGATTTTTGTGGCACAAGCTTTGGAACAGCTTCCTCAGCAGCAACATAATGAGTCTGAGCATCTTCTGACGTAGCAAACTGTCTCTCTTCCCGTTCATCAGGTTCAGTCACCTTCACAAAGAAAGTGGCAACAGATCACTTACTGTGGACATAGAGATAACCTGAAACTTCATAAACTGCATATATCCATCATATCACTGGACTAAAGCTGGCATCCTGCTCTTCATCAAAGAAAGGCACCCCTGCTCTTCCATGTCCTACTGCCCCCCAGAACAGCAGCTCTCTAATTCACCTTTAAAGGCTCACAGTCAAAAGTGTGTATTTTACACTGCCTTTCACTGCTTGGCACTGCACCAGGAATCACACCTGGAGAGCACTGGAGAAAGAAGGGCTGCAGGAGATAGGAGGACTCTACACACGTATTAAATGTGAAGTTCCAGAAGACAAGGAGAACTGGAGTCAAGGTAGCAGACACCCATGTTTCACTTCTCTGCTGTGCCTCCAGGGCAGTACAGGCACATGGCAGCTGATCAGGTTGTTGTTTGGAGTCTTGCTGCAGAAGAAGAAAGCTCAGCATGGATAAACTGCCTCACTACCCACTTATCTTCTCCCAAGACTGCAGCCTCTATCAAGTTTCATCAATCAGTCACTAGAAAACTAACTATGGGGCCAACTACATTTGTTACAATCTATTTAAAGCCATCAAGAATTGTGAAATTAGCATAACCTGACTAAAACTTACTGAACAGGGTCTCTCAATGCCAAGTATTTTGAAAAGTCTGAGGATATTGTATTGCATAGAACAGAGGATTAGTAATTTTTGGAAAATACTGCACTTGGCTTACAGACACTTTGTTCTATTTTTCAACAATCCTTAGAATCAAGGGAGAAACTTTGACTGTCTTTTATATAATTATAGCTTGATTAACTAGGAATAATGATGATAAATTATTTTTCTAATTTTATTTTTCTTTGCAGTCTGTTTTCATGGAACTACCTTGTACTACAGCAGGTAAAAGGAGCCTCCCCACAGGGCCAGTTGTAACTGACAGCACACATAAATGCTTCCTGCATCACCCCTAGAAAAATTACCAGTGCCAGCAATGTAGCTAGCTGGTCTCTGAACAATGTGGTCACTTCCCAAACCTCCTCTAAACACTTTCCAGGTCTCTTTGTTTGTCACAACTCAGAGCTTAACTAACACTATACCAGCTTATGCCAGTTACATAAAATCCATGAGCTCGTGACAATCTGAAGTACTTCAAGAACATATTTTTTTCCTATATTAGTAACTGCAGCTTCCATTATATGGCATTCTGAAATTATATTATCAAATTATAGTATCACTGTACAGACTGGTAACTATTTATTTTAACTACACATTTTTAAATGAAAAGTGGAAAAAGAATTCTTAAACGACCAGCAAAGCTACAATCCAAAAGTATCAGATGACTGAGAAAATCCTTTCATCAACTAATTCTACCCAGAACTGTGCAAAGCTAACGTTTTGATCCTGTACATAACATTATATCCTGTGTTTCTTTTTTAAGATCCTACATATGTTTTACTCTTGCTCTTTAGGGTAGGATTTCATTTTTCAGACCCATAACTTTAGGACCAGCATAGGAGCAGCTAGCACATCTGCTGACCACAGATCTCTGCCAGAGGCTGCCCAAGAAGCACAGACTTCAAAAGCAAAACTTCTGTTTCACAGCTGCATTCTGTAAAACATGTATTTCAAAGTTTGGGCAGCTTTTGTTTACAAGGAGCATATCCTCAAGTTTAGTGCCATCTAAATGGACTATTTCCCTTTCTGCTGTAGTTCTAAATACACTTGTGAGCAGTCCAAGCTTTATCGTATGTAAAAATCCTCCAATATGCCCTCAAAATAATGTGGAATATCCAACATCATCCCTCCAAAGATATAGATTCAAGGTGGGCAAACAAAAGCTTTAATATTATCTCTTCAAATGTGTAGCTTCTGTTGTATTTGCTTTTAAAAAATGAACAGGTATACCACCTCTTGTATGGTTATTTTCTTCCCTTGCTTGTGCCGACTACCAGCTCCAGCTCTGCTGTCAAGGTCAAGCAGTTGGGTTACCTCCTCTAATTCCTTCTGTGCTTCAAGGACATTTGGATCTATTAGAAGTACCTTGTTGAAATCATCAACACTGGCTTCATAATTCTGTAAATATAAGAAAATATTTTCCTTGTAAGCACATCACTAGAAAAATAAATCTGAACTACCATACTGTCGTAAACAAGTAAGAAAGGTAAAAATACTGGGATCTGGACACTAAGTAGACAAAAATAATCTAACTACTGATACTGTAATTTCATTAGAGGGGAAAAAGGAAATGAGAATGAGTTTGAATTAATATACTGTGACTAAATACTTCCAATTAAATATGTAATATGAAATAATTTATTCTCAGAAACCTATTCCCTGTATCAGAGAGCAAATTATTGAAGTTTGCTGCTTTTAAGCAAAATTGCTTATAGTGTAACACTGCTTCACAATGAATATAATATGAGTTCAGCAAGTCTGCATAGTTGCTTTGTCAATAGGAGAGCTAAATTGAGCTTTGATTAAAGATATATCTAATTTTCCTGGGCTCCAATCCAACAGACCATCTCTTACAGTGAAATTTTGCTAATACTTGAGAAGACTGGGATTATGTTATGAACTCTGGGCTAAACAAGATTAGGACAAACACAGACAGAGCCACTGACAGAGTCGCATTAGGACACAGTTCCTCAATAATCAGTCTTGTAATTTGTTTACTTCTTTTATTTCTCATTTTTTCCATATATATTACTATTTTTTAGACTAAATTTTCTGGAGAGACAAAGTTAAAAGCATCAATTGAGGAAGACTAGAATTACCACACAGAAAAATCAAGACATCACAAGGGCTGGAGTATCAAAAATAAAGATGAAATGCAGCAGTAAACAGTAAAAGACCATGCAGACAGTAAAAGACCAACATGATTTCTTGTGTGAGTGGTCTAGTATTTCTTCTGTTCCCCAGCAGTATCGTTAAGGTTACTATTAAATCATTTCTATTATCATGGAAAAAAATCTCCTCATGTACCACCTGAGGTACTTCCTCAGCACCTCAACTGTAAAAGAGGAGTCGGTGTCCAAGTCACTCTTACTCTTTCCCTCAGAGAATATTTTGTTCCACACCAGTGGCCGGTATTCAATGTGCAGAGAGGCTGCAGGATGTCAGCAGGTGTACTGAAACCTGCCAGGTCATGAAGGAAGAGTGAGAGAATGAGAATTATGTATCCCTAACAAAGGGATGCACAAAGGGGCCAGGTTGCTTTCATCAGAAAGCCATTACTAATGAAGTTAAATAATTTGAATTACAGCTGTGAGAATTCAAGACTATAGAGAAATGAGATTCTGGAACAGACTTCTGAAAACAGTAACAAGGGTCAGCAAGCAACTCTACTGAATTTAAAACTGCAGCCTCCCAGACTGCCCAAGAAAAACCATAAAAGATGACTGTACCCAAAGCAATAGAGTGGACTACCAGATGTAGGAGATGCTGTTTGGGGTCCTGTGTCCTATGTCACAGGCCTAATACATCTCACTAACATTTTTTCCTGATCTTCCCTTAACTACATCTCAGTAATCTGTAACAACCTGCCTCATTTACTACCTTAAATTCCACTGCAGCTTTTGTGGTTAAATGTCTGGCTATTTATATACAAATAACTCTTCCCACCTTAGCTAGGTCTTTGCCAAACTACATGCCTTTAGCTCATACAATTTTTCATTACAGCGTCATTTGTCAACTTCAGATCACTTTTGTTATTCTCTCTGGTTTTACCTATCACTTGCATCCCTGAAATTAGCAATAATAAAGGCATTAAATCCAACCACAACAAAACATTTTGAGAGTCCCCAGCTCAGACTGCTCTGAAGTTCATGAACACTGTGTTTCAGGTTGTCTTCAATAATACGAAAATAGCACTTTTTTTTCTAGGATATGCAAAAAAAGCAGAAGTTATTTCTCCAACTGTCGACTCTCTTCACGAGTGTGAATGGGTAATACCCTTTTTTAACCTGTCTGGTAGAATCACTATGTACTCATATTTATACTCATTTTTTATCAAGTTTGACAACATAAGTTTAGAAATTATTAATACCAGGTATCTTAGCACAGTTACAGGAAAAACATTACACAAAATTAGGACTTCACACTTTCAAAACTTCATCGCTACTGCAACAGAGGAGCCAATGTATCACATTCCTAGGAATTGCATTTGGAATTGTAACACTGGATGAGAATAGGCTGGTATGCTGCTAAGCAGAAACAGGTTCTCAGGTGATTTGTAAGCTGAGACACGATCAGGCAGTTTTTTGTTAAGGCATCAAATATAATGGGAGGTCTGAGGTGAGTGTCCATTCATTTGAAGGACAATGATGAAACTTGGTGGACTTCAGTCCACTCCTGCAACACAGAAGAAAGCACTTCAGATGCTTGTTTAAAGACACTTGTAAATTTAATACAAAGCAAGTGATCAGAGCTCCCATCATGAGCCTACAGAAGCAAGAAGCTGGTAACTGAACACCAAGTAAGAGCTGATGGGTAGAGTGAGGATTGCTATGGGAGAATTATGGAGTGTAAAGGCTAATTTAACATCACTGAAGATGGGGAAACACCAGAGGGAGGGACAAAATGGTTCAAATGATAGAACATGAGATTTGAAGTCACATTCAGGATGGATATGAACAATGTGTCTGCATCTATGATGATCAGGTAAAAGGAAACTCTAAAAACTGTACCCAAGATGAACGCTGTAGAGACACCACCACCGTGCAAGTGGAAAGGAGAAGGCTGAGTACAGACATTGCCACAGAGTGACAAAGTACAGTACTGAGAAAGGGTCGTAATACATTTGGGGAAGAAAGAGAGAGAAAATTACGATAATTGAAACCCTGATTTAGTATGTCAGGCACTTAAACACGCACAGATGCCAAGACAGCTTGAGATTTTAGTTTGGACAGATGAAGACAGACTTGGAGAGAATCCATTTGTCATCAGCAAAGTTACAGTAAACTCCTTGACAGATAAAATAGACCAGGATACCCAGAAGGAGAATACCAGAACATCAGAACAGATTTGAAACTTGCTTAATCAGCCTCCGGTCAAACCTTATTTAGTACAATGTTCTTTTATTTTCTCAAATTATTACATCAACATGCAGGCTTTTATGTATCAAAAATATTTATACGTTTTATGTATGCCTAATGCTCTACAAATAAATCATCACACTGAGTACTTTATATTCACCCACTGACAGCAACTACCTCATTGCCTTTGAAGAGGATAAGCAAGTTTAGAAGTGCTTAAGAATACCTGCCATGTTCTTTTTCCTCACCTGTAATCCTTTGTACGCTAGCGCTCTTCTATAAAAAGCTTTAATATTAGAATCTTCTATCTGAAGAACATGATCACAATCCTGCTTAGCCTCTTCATATTTATACAGTTTCAAGTAACAGAGAGCTCTAACACAGAAAAACAGAATATACTGCAATATAAGTAAATTCTACAGTGCTGTAGTGCTAACATTATCCGACTCGCAAATGTTAATTACAATACTTCACATAATTTGGTCTCAATTGATTTTTTTTAAAGTACATAAAACCATTAACTATCAAGAACATCACTAGAGAAGGCCAATTCCTGCAATGGAAGTCAAAATTCAAGTATGACTAATGCTTGAAGTTAAGTAGATATTGCAAGTATTTTAAAAGCAGAGCCTATGTTAGTATAATATGATAGTATAGTGGTTAATGTAATATGGATTTCAGACAGCCATTCTGGGTAAAAAAGTGCTCTGGATTAAATAAACAACACTGCTCTCTGTACCTAGTTATTACTTGGAACTCTCCTATTCAAGTACTGGTCTAATCAAATCCTTCTTAGTTTGTAAAAGCTGATAAGATTACAGCATAAAGAATTATACTGCTGAATTAGGTCAGCCTTTAAAATGATGCTGATGTATGACTGTTCTTACTTTTATTTTCTCAGAATGTACATTTTCTCTGAATTATTACCTGAGATACTGCTACTGCATGTTAAGTTTTTATTTCAAATCATACCAGTATTCTCAAAAAATGCTGCAAAATGTGATGCTTCTACTATTGCTTATTCTATTTATATAGACAATTTTAAGATATATATCAGTGACATTAATACTTGCTCCCCTTTAAAAATACTGTTTTACAAGAAATCCATTTTGTCATTATAAACACTTACCAAGTAGGGAAAAAAATCCCTTTTTCACAACAATGAGTGAAGGGATGCAAAATCTCTATTTGCAGTGAGAAAATGTAACTACTGTTATCCCACAAAGCAGCATTAGACTTTGGATCTTTACCTGTTAGTGTAGACAGTACATTCCTCAGTATTTAACTTCATGCACTCACTGTATTTATTTGCAGCTTCTTCATATTCCCCCATTTTTACAAAATCATTCCCTTCATTTTTCAACCTCTTGAATTTCTCCATAGCTTCCTCACCTACACCACAAAAGGATGACAGTGTTATGTAAGGTCAGTTCATTGAGGGTAGCTGAATGATCTGTGCAGACTAAGGATTAAGGCCTGGCAATGGACTCTCTCTGTGAGCCTGCACGTGGCCATTCCTGTCAGAGCAGCCTCCCCTGCTGCTCTGACAAAGGCATAAACCACCAGATACACTTGGCTCAACAAATACTTCCCCATTCACCAGCGTAAATACTCTGCTGAAAATAACGGGAATGCAACAGACAGCTCTAAGTTTTCACAGTTTCTTCGTGGTAGGGAGGACCTACCTGTCTCCACTGAGACCCTACTTTTACAATGGTGGAGGTTTAATCAGCAGGATTAAAGGCCTTCCAGATCTCCACCATCACACCAAAGTAGCCATAATTTGATCTAATATTCTCTTTGCAATCAACTACCACAATTATTATGCTAAACTAACAATGACAAACAAATCATCACATAGCTGGAGTTAGGGATAAATCAGTAATATTCTGTTAATAACTATTTATAAAACATAAGGAACCTGCAGTGAGGAACCTGGAAACACCTAACTACACTTTTTTTTTTTTAAATTAATACAGTGTTATTCCATAATTGCCTTTCTTTCTTAATTCCACATCATTTGCTGCAGATGCTTTTGGGTTAGGCTACAGTTTTTAGCTGTGTTTGCAGTGAAAAACTGATCCCAACTGCAGCTTCATGCCTCTGCTGTGAGCAAACAAAAAGTAGCAACATAGCTCTAAGTAAATCATAATGAAATAATCTACTTTTTGCACCCTACTAAAGAATATGAATATGAGCCCCTTGCCAAGCTTCAGGTTTTCAACACTGTATATAACCAACAATTTTAACCAATAATTAAACTCATTGAGTTCTTTTACAGAAACATGGCAGTTTCCTATGCCAAAAAACGACATGATGACTTGGGGAAAAAATAAACTACACGAAACACACAACTAAATTATAATTCAAGTTGTAAGACACAAATAAAAACACACAATTGTTGCAAAAAAGTGTCAGCCAACAGTAAGGTTTAATTACTGACTGAACATTATTGCTGGCAGCCTTTCAGTACAGCTATTACTGTCAGGTCTCATCGATGGAGCAGAGGCCTGAGAAGGCAACCAGAGCCTTAGAGTCAGCCTTCAGTGAAGGAAACAGTCACACAATCATTGTTTAATATTTCTAAAAACAAAGTCTCAACAAAACCTGCTCTATTTGAAATAGACTGAGACATGTTTTGCATCAAAATGCTGCCAAGCTTTTGGGAGGACATTCAGTATTGCAGTAGTGCATTATAGACAGATAACCCCATCACTGTTACAGATTTGGCCAACAGCCCAGTTACAAACTGCAGTCACCCCTGTATTAATCGAGGGGAGATTATCTTTAGTACTACTTTACATTAAAATAAACCCAAAGGGAGACCAATTAATACTTGAATAAGGAATCACAGGGTTAAAGCTTTTGCAAAAAGAGTGTTTAATGTCAGTAATAACCGAATCAGAGAGCTTTCTTCACCTTATTTACTTATTTACTTCCTTTACTTATTTACTGAAGGAGAAAAATGGAAACTGAATGAAGGGAAAAAACAGTCAGGAAGGAAGTTAGTTTCCTAGAGCTCAGCACTCAGTGATTATGTATAGACAAGTCCAGGACATCTCCTGAATGTCTTCTGCCAAAGTTGGATGCTTGTTTGGGTGGTGGTTTATTTGGGGGAAAACTGTGTTATAACTGTATTATGATGCCAGGGAAACCATCAATGCTCATATCCTGAGGGGCATCAGGTACAGCACCATCAGCCAGGCAACAGAGGGGATTGTCTGCTCTGCACTGGTGTGGCCTCACATTGAGTGCTGGGGGCAGTTTTGGGCAGCACAATGTAAGAAAGACATGAAGCCATAAGAGAGCATCCAAGGAGGGTGAAGGGAGGGGAAGTTTTATGAGGAGCAGCTGAGGTCACTTGGTCTCTTCAGCCTGGAGGAAACTGACAGGAGACCTCACTGAGGTCTTCAACATCTTCCCAAGTGGAAGCAGAGGAGCGGGAACTGATCTCTTCACTTTTGTGACCAGTGACAGGACTCAAGCGGAGAGAGGGGAGGTTTAGGTTGGGTATCACAAAAATGTTCCTCACCCAGAGGGTGGCTGGGCACTGGAACAGTCCCCAAGGAGTGGACACAGCACCAAGGCTGACAAGAGCTCAAGAAGGGTTTGGACACGGACAATGCTCTCAGGCACATGGTGTGACTCTTGGGGTATCCCATGCAGGGCCAGGAGCTAGGCTTTGGTGATCCTGCCATTTTGCCGACGAGTATTTCTGCTGATTTTATATAACTTCAGAAATTACATGCTGCAGACTGTATCACTTGGTTTAAAAAAAATTACCATACCTGTGCTCCACGAAGCACATTAAACTCACACACATTAAATGACAGTCATCTACTTTGGTTTTCATAAAGATCTCTAAAAAGTATTTTCTAAAGCAGTTTCATTGACATTGTTAAAATGTATTCCATTTTCTAATTAGTTTTTTTTTCTGAATGTATATTTGCATTAGCTATACATACGATTCATCTGCAATTGCTCTTCTCTGTTGATGTCTGTAGTACTTGGCTTATTCTCTGAAGTGAGGCTTCCTCCATCCCACCTGTGTAGCTGAGCAGCAACTGGAACAACTGGAATTGGTGGCAGCTTCTCCCTCCAACTGGGACCATCCTGATCTATTAAAGTCTTCGTTATTCTGAAAAAGAACAGCCCCATGACTTTTCATACATTTAACTCACACTTTAATAACTTGCAACGAAATTAAATAATGCAATATTCTATTTTAAAAAAACTAAACCTGAACAATTATCCTTAAGACTAATTAAAAAATATTTTCACAGCAATCAACAGTATTGCATCCATTTAAGATTTAGACTTTTTCCACTTTTTTTAGAGTATTATGCTGCCCTTTAGAAGACAAGCTGACTTCAGCATGATCTGTAAATATTTAAGCCAACGACTGATTCTGCAACTAAGCTCTAAATGCTGCCTACCAAATCCAGTAAAGAAATACGAAAATAAAAACCCATGCATTTATTTTGTTTACTCTTCTCAGCCATTCATAGGTGTTATTTGTCCTAAGAGTAGATTACAGTATTCTCGGGCAAAATGTGATACTTAAATTTGCAAATGTCAAATGAAACCTCTTCCACAACAACTGTCTAAAAAAAGCAATGCAGGTCACAAAGTAGTCGGCATTAAGTTGTATTTTATAGTTACATAGTCAGAAATGTATCCATCAATCCCCATTTAAAAATATTTTAATTATATATATGAAGACTGTTTAGTCTTTCTTAAACCAACACATGCATATATGTCAACTATTTCCATATATGAGTGGTTCAATCCAAAATCCATCTAAGTGTGAGTTTCCCATTACCTTTTTCCCTTTTGAAGGAAGACCTAAGTAGACATAGTAAGTGAAGTCATTTAAGATTTCACGGTTCCCTTAGAAATTTTGTAGTGTTTTTTTTTTTAAATAAATTATGAGATTAAGAGTGAGATAAACATCTCCTAATCTTAAAATGGGTTTAAGAATCAAGTTCAACTGGTAATAAGTCTAATTCATACTTTAATGAAGGAAAATTCTGAATTGAGTAGCAAAGCAAGTCACACTGATACTAGTGCAAATAAAACTGAAATTTTTGTATCAGATGCACTTCATTTAACACAGGTGTGAAAAACATACTACAGGAATACACACACACACAAAAAAATTAAGAACCTTCAAAGTGACATGAAGAACAACACAGAATGAACATAAATTACCCAATGGAGTTTTCTTGCTTACTTTTGTTCTTTTAAAGTATTTGAATAACAGCTATTTTTAAAAAAGCATCAGTATAATACTTTGGCAACAGTCAGAGCACTCAAGATCATATGCTTTTCCAATTATGGTCTGATCAAAAAACTGATACAAGAAACAGCACCAGTTCTAATCTCCTTTACATAAAATAGAAATTACCAAAATATTTTAAAGAATGATAGAGACTAGAAAGTCTGTTTGTAGAGCTGTATAACGAGTGAGTGTATGCCCTACACAACGCTGCATAAAAAACATGTGGTTTTGACTTGAAAGTAAATTTATTCATTCACTGAATATCGCATTCCATAGTATAACGTAGTTGTTTTGTTTGTTTTCTAAGAGATCAAAAAGACAATTTTAATGTGTGTTAATTGCATATGCCCTTGCAGGGGCTTTCCGTTGCCTGTAACATTCCTAAGTATTTTATAGGACATACCAACAATGTGGCTTGTCCAAGTATTGCACTGCTCTAATTTTACTGAAACTTTAGGATTTTAATGATAGCCTGAACTCAACTGCTAGGAAAAAGGTGGCACAACATCCTAAGGTGAACAACCCAAAGATTTACTCAGGTTGTTTTATTAGGCAACAAAACAGTAGACTTCACATTAATATGTCAATTAATTACATTTAGATATTTCCCATTGAAAGTAATGGAGTAATTCTTCAGGAAACCAGAGTCATACTGACTTCCTATTTAATTTGTTTTTTCATTTATCATAATGGGCTTAAAAAGTTGGAGGAAGAAACTCTAATTCATCAAAATCCACAGAAAGAATACTGCAGTATCTGACAATCAACTGACTTCTTATAGTATAATAATGTACGCAGAGTCTTTTGCAAAAATGCACACTTGTGTGCCATGATTAGTTTAAAAAGCAAAGGTGTCTCAAGAAAAACCTGCAACAAATACACTCATTTCCCACCACCAACATCCTGATTCAAACCAATAATCCTGCAGTTCTGGAGTTGATCACAAATTTCTTTCTGCAGCACAATACTCATATGGGACCTTATAAAAACAGCTCCCATCCCAAACCATTTCATGCAATTTGCTCACTGACATTAAAGGAATTGACACAACTGGAATGACACTTCAATTTAGTAAGAGGAAATGCATAAATATATTCCCACACATCAGAGCTTCTGTGTTTCTCAGAGAGAAAATCAAATAATGAAACACTCAAGAGGAAATGAAAATACGCAAAGTAGGAAATACGTGGATGTTCAAAAAGCTAGGAAAATGCCACTGATTAAAAGCATGCTTGAAATGCAATTTCCAGTTATTTGGCACACACCATTAAAAGAGACAGTCCTTCCAGTTTATCTAAAAAAATCACCTCAGGAACCAATAAAAGACAATTTAACATCATCTAATCAACATGATAAAACAGTCAAATAACTGTATATACTTGTCTGCATTATGTAGCTAAACTCTCAATTATTTCCTTTTGATTGCATAATAATCAGGTAAAGGCTTGATATTAAAAATTTTTGTCTTTTATATGAATATTAAAAATATGCAGATGATTCTAAGGTTTTTGGAAAATTTGCTTAGCTATATAAACACAGAGAGACAAGCTTCAACATGGTTTATCAAACCCACCCTCAGACACAAGTAGAATGATGAGTTTCTCCTGTCAGCATCCTACAGCATCACTATCCAACTTCCCACAGAAAATTAAAAACAAAAAAATCCTCAAGAAAAGAAGGTTGTTAAGACCTGTTCTTCCTAATATTTAAAAAAACTCCCCAAAAATAAAAAACAAAAAAAATTACATTTGGGGTTGTCCTTTAAGTTAAAAGGCAGCAATGTTTTCTTCTACAAACAGAAGAGTCTCTTATTTTGGAAATGAAAATGAATGCTTTAGTAAACAGTTTTAGTTGAATTTACAAATGACAAAATATTTTTTAAAAATATAATAAAAGTTCAATTATGCAGGAGATCTATGGTTTAGAAACTAATAATTTGCAAGCAAAAATTAATTACCAGCAGAAGAGAAGAAGGAAGAAGCAGCTGAAATAAGGTGATGGGTTGCCAGGGAGGAAAGAGTAATGAGCAGTGAAGCTAAAAACATAAGGAAGGCCTAGAGAGGAGAAAAGGAAGAGTGTTAAGGGGAAAAGGGAAATAAGCTCATTACTAAGCAAGTTCCAAGTCAAGAAGAAATACAAAAAGAGTTATCTGCAGATAAAATAAGCCAATGAGATTCTTAAAAAGTGTAATAATTACACAGGTACCAGGAAAAGCAGGTTTTGCACCAATCCAAGTGCTCTATCACCACCACAGATATAGATCACTAACAATTTGTTGTGTTGTCAAAAAAGTAGGACTTCTAAAAGATGATGAAGTGTCACAATTTCCTCTGGTCAAATAAGCAAAATTTAAACAAAGATATTATGGGCTTTTTAAGGAATAATTCAAGTGCTCATGGCCTTGTCTTAGGAAGAAAAAGCCATACTAGATTCCATTGTAAAAGTCACACACGTGGGTTCCTGCTCAGTGATTAATGGCTGTCCTGTTTTCAACTTCATACTATTAAAATATAATTAGGGAAATTCAAATGTCTCTCTTGGCAGCAAGAGTTAATGTTTAAAGTATTAATACTTGAAAATAACATTCAGTTATATTTTTTACACCCCTAAGCTTTGTAGCCAACCACTGTATCAAGCTACTTCAGTACTTCCACAAATGCAGCATGCAGAAGGATTCACACTTAACATAAATCTCCAACTGCCACAGAAAGACTATTAATATGAAAAGGAAATGGGATGTCAGAGAAAAGGCATGGACCTTAAAGTATTACTTTATATAGTATAAAATAGAAGTTAGGAAAGAGAACAAGTAGAAGCACTAGTTAAAAAAAACCCTCAACCTTAAAATATTTACAATATTACATTTTTGAAAAACAGAAAAAAGGGACTCACTGCTAGGAGAGGAAAACTGAAATGATGGAAAAACAACTAAATGAACAGCCAATCCTCCAGCTATAATGTACTAGCTGTGTAACAACTCTGAGGGTACAGAATAGAGGGAGCATGTAAAACAAATTTGAATTCTACTTTCTATTTTGACTGTTATCAGAAAATTTCTGCGTGGAATTACCTGTTAGCACTATCATTTGCTGCTTGGATGCTGCTGTCTATTTGTAGGACTGTTTTATAATCAATGTATGCCTGTCGATACCGCTCCATTGACTCATTTGCCATTGCTCGGCGTAGAAGAGGCTTAAGGGAAAATGGCTGAAGCTCCAGAGCTCTGGAGAAAACAAAAAGAAAAACACAGGATTGAAGAAGAGTAACTGAACTAAGAATAGTAAAACTATTTTATAATAGACACAACTATATGTAACTCTGTGATTTCAGATGGCACTTAAAGTAAAATAACTAAGGAAAATGGGTCTAAGTGGTTCATATTAACACCCTAAATTACACCCAGTTTTCAAATTATTAGTGCTTTTACTACAGCTTACTCTACTCTAAGCCCTATCTTCCATCTGGAAAACTGCTCTCATCACCAAGATATGATTAATGTAATGGCATCTGCTTAAGAGCAAAAGCTGTTTTTCTTAAGTCATGCCTAGATCTGCAAGGATTTCAAGTATACGGTGCTTTTGCTTCCATGACTTCCAGTTCTTCTTCCTTAAATTAAAGTATGCACTTAAAAACTCCATTTAGTAGGACATGAACATACACCTGTCTTTCTTTGGACTTTAGGTTTCTGCTTGTCTTTTTTCTGTTTACACTTTTGATTGTCTGCCTGGTCAACACCAAGATCAACCCTGTGCAATTAGAACTCCTTCCCAACACCATGCACTTTTCCAGCAATATGAAGCAGTCCACAAAGGCTTTATTTCTCAATGACTATCTTCTTTTCAATGACTGTTGCTAAAGAGAGATAAACTTTAGAAACAGTGACATCTAGGTGAGTCTAGACAATTTGATTTAATGAAGTCATAAAGCAATCCAGACTGAGATGTCCCAACTTTCTGCTACAGGTACGGTCAGCTCCAAGAAGGCTGCTTGGGGCTTGATACAGCTGGGCCTTGGAAACCTCCAAGGGAATCTCTGCCCAGCATCTCTGGGCAACCTCTTGCAATGCCAAGCACTGCTCATGGGGAGAAGGTTTCTCCTAATACAATGCTACAAAATTTTTACTTTGAAATCAAGGAACCTATTTGTAGATCATCTATTATATTGTGTTGCCTACTGAAGATTTATTTGACATTGCCTAATCTATGTGTGTTTGCAAGTTTGCAGTTCTGTTTCCCAGTCTGTAAATTATTTCTACCTCTGTATTATGTCTACCACCGAGCATCATGGGTTCTTCGGCATCCAGGAAATATGCATGACATTAAGGACACTATCATTAAGTAGTAAGAAAAAAAGTTTCCACTTGGTAAGAATACAAAACCTAAAACCTTTGTATTACTGATTTCAGCTGAAGTCGTACATACTTCAAACTCATGAATAGAAAAATGCGATGGCTCTTAAATGCACCACCTTGGCAAGCTGTCTATGATCCTGCACCTATTTAAACAGAATACTGCTAATGAGTTTTCTCAGAAAATTTATTATGTCAGGTAGAATATATACAGTAAGTTAAATGTTTTGTACCTTTGTACTACAAAGGTACATGCATATTTTATTTTTAGTTTTTGAGGGCTTTTTTAACAGTTGAGTTCTGCTGCACAAAAAACTCAATTGATTAATTAATATGATTTCTAATTATTTTAAGATACTTTTTTGCACCCTAAGCCTCAGCATTACAAACTGAATCTATGGAGATATTAAAAAACTCCAAGACATCAAAAATACAGTAATAATTTAGTGGGATACAGTGTTTGGAAGTTATTGAAGGTGTCTGATCTTCTCTAATTCCTGTATCCTTAAAAGTCACAATAAGCAGAAAGGATTTTAGCTCAGTTCCTGAACAGCTGTAATTACTGTTTATAGGTATGTCAAGTATATATTAAAAAACCCCACACCAAAACAACAAACCAAACACAGGGAACACACACACATACACCACACATGTGCTTAAAAGCAATTTCCAGCACTGTGATAAGCATCTGGCTTAACAAAGCTCTTACATATAAGTTACTGCAGAACACCATTGTTAACCTGCTTTTATATTACAGATTTTAATCCAGCTATGCCTTTCTATGCACACAATAAGCTTAAAAACTGCCCTGACACAGTAAGATAGTAAGTTAAAAGTTATTTCTTTCCTGGTTTCCATGTGATTGTTTATGTAACAAAGGTATCTGTCATTTAGACAAGGAATCAGACTTTATTGATACTGTTCTGAGTCAAACAGCACTAGCAATATATCAGTAAAAATGTTTAATCATCACTAGGAATGTTGTTGTTCTGTATGGGAGGTTTCAATTTACCTGTTACAATCCTGAATGCAGTCACTGCAGTTCCCTTCTTTGAGGTAACATGCTGCTCTGTTTGAGTATAAGATACTTAAATCGTCTGGACTTTGCTCTCCTAAAAGAAGTTACAATTAAAATCAAATAGTATTACTGAAATGACATTCAAGAATTAAAGACATGCATACTCCAAGTTGCACTGCAGTGATGCAGTTTGCTGACACTGCAAAGCAGTAAAGAGCTTTCTTTTATCATGCTGCCTAGAATATGTAAGTATTCAAACATAAATAAATGCCAACAGCTTTACCCCAAGAAAATTAAAACATTATTTCTCTCACTGTCCTATATTTTCTGTCATGTGAATTGCTGTCTACTGAAATGATGAAAGATTTATTGCACAGTAACTCCTGTCAAAAGGAGTTTTGACAGGGCAAGACTAAATTTATTCACTTGTAGCTCCTTTTAATCATCTGACCCGTTCTAGATTTAAAGTATAAGGTAGTACCTTACTCACCTAGACCAATGACATATTCAATTGCTTCCGAGTATTTGAGCACAGCTTCTCCAAACTGTCCACTCTTAAATAACTCGTTTCCTTCACTTTTTAGTTTTGCTGCAGTAGGAGGAAGTGAAGTGGAACTGCCACCACCAGCCGACTGAAACCCTTCTTCATTCGATTTGGAGATCTCCTTAGCTTCGAGGCTTTCACTCTTCTCATCACTGCGTAAATAGCCATTAACTTCACCTTCATGGTCTGTCAAATGCTTTCCTGATTTCTTCTCTGACGTGCCTTTTTTTAATCCGCTCTCATCGGAGTCCTTCTGCTTGCGCGTCTCTCTGTCCTGCGCCTTGCTGCCGCCTTTGCCGTGGGACTTTCTGTGCGCGTTGCCCATCGCGGGCTCCCCGGCTGCCGCCTGCGCTGCCGCTGGCGCGGCGGAGGCTGCAAGGGCGTTAATGAGCCGGGTTAGAGCCGCATCATCAGAGCAAACTATCGGCCTGCCGCGGCAGGGGGGTGCCGCAGAGGGACACCGACCAAAGCCTGCAGCATCCTAACGCTAGGGGGGCTTCTCTGCCTCAGGAAACACTGCTAAGGACACAGAAGAATTCCATCTTACAAATAAGTTGCAGTGGTTATTGAGAAGGGATTACTATGAAGCCTCATTTCTCCTTGCTGGGCACAAGGGAACCCCTGTCCTGCGGTGTCAGAATGGTACAAGGCTCACCTTGAAATTAACTCTTTAAATATCGCCTATTACAACAGGGACACTTTTAATTTTTCATGACCGAATCAAAATGCTTGCAAGTTAAAATTAGATCACAAGTGAACAAACTAGTAAAGTTATACAAAACTCTCCTCAAATATAACATAGAATAGGTGGGATAAAAGCTTATAAATCCTTCTCAAGAAGATTTCATTTAGACATGTCAAAAACCCTTTTATGCATACTTGTGATCATTCAACTTCCACTTTTATTTATTACAAATTTATTTAGGAAAAATCATAGAATAAGGGTATTAGATAATAACATCTCTCTCTTACTTATTCTGCTTAATTCCTACCAGATTAGCACTGCAGTATTCAAATACAGATTTCTGCAGAGCCTGACTCGATACTGCTAGTCACAGAAAGACAACTCTGTCTTGGTACTATTAAGATGCTCTCTTCCCCTTCCCTTCAGTTGATGTATTTATCTGTCCAACATTTATCTGTCCAACTTTTTTCATATATTGGAGTGATACTTTCAATTGACTTTAACTAAATGTCTGAAGCTGACTCAATATGGATGAACTCCAGATGATTCCTAATGAAAGAAATAATTTTTTCTAAACACACAAAATGTTACTGAAATCAAACTGAACAGGATGGGAAAGCATAAGGTTTGCAGAAACAATAGATCCTCTAGTGCCTCCTACCTAGCTGTGGTCCCTGTTTTGAAATACCATGTTTAATAATAAGTTCATACTCCACAGTGGGAACAATGATAGGCTAAATCTACCCACACAAACATTTTTGTAAAACTTAAATTATTTATATTTGAGACATCCACCCACCCATCCAATTGGTGGTGCCAAATACGCCAAAAAGGTTTAAAGTCAATTTGCTACAGAGAATGCTGGTAAAAGGCATGCTGGGCAGATGAATGAAGACAGCAGTAGATTAACAACTCCCTTAAAATACATGTTAAAATGCTTTCATTGTACATACACTAAAACAGAAAAAAAAAATTAAATGTCACAGATGAACAGGAGATAGGACGAGCTTTTAGAAAACATAGGGAAACACTCTCATAGATCATCCCAACTTCTAGACACAAAGAAAAAGCAAGGCAGGCACATAATATGTGATGTGAATGTTATTAATGTGAACATCACTTCCCGAATGCAGAAGGAAATTTCCTAAAGATGAAGTGCACAGAACCAGTCCCAGATTAAACAGGAAGCATTTACAGCATTTGGAGTCTGGAGTCCCCCTGACAACAGGAATACTGATAGTTACCTTGTTTAGCTGCTGGGTAATGCTAATTGGTTAAATATTTCAGGTCTGAGTAAACAACATGCAAAAAATTGTACAGCTATACTTCTCAAATATAATTCTCACTGTCTTTTAGTTTCAGTGTTTATAAACAATGTTCCTGTATTGGTCTCTACAGAGAAATGTATTCATGAATGAAGTGTCCTGGACTGAAAAAATACCAACACTTCTGAATTTTTCCTAAGGAAAAAAAAGTCAAGACATAGTATAAATTCCAAGGAGAATTTCAAGAAAGCTACTGAAAAGTATGGACAGAATTTTGACCAGAATGACAACAAATACACACTAGAAAGAATTTTAATTTATGTTATTACTAAAATAACAAACTTAAAATGGAAGGACCATCATAAAACTAAAAAAAAAAACCCACTGAATACTCTTAACAGGAATATTTGAAGTTTGGGGATTGTTTAATACTATATAATATATAATATTTTTAAATATTGCAATAGATCAAGTAAATACCACACAACTCCGCAAATTTTTCTGAATTAAAAGGGGATATTTAAAATATATCAATTTATCTTTAAACTGTATTTATCATTTGAGGTTGTAACTTCTAGAAACATGTCAAAATACCAGGTGCTTTGTCAAGTACGTACATGATTTTTAGGTTTTGCCGTGCTTGAATACTGGTTTTTATAGTCTCTAGGATGCAAGCAATTTTCCATTTCTATTGTAAAGAAAGGGTTCTATTTACTTTTGCTTTCACTTAAAAAGAAGATGAAAAGAGACTACACTCTATTTAGACTGTTTTGTTCAAAGTTCAGAAATCAGCAGTTCAGAGCTAAAGAAAACAAAAAATATTTTGATTTCTTTTTCCAATCTCTAAATTGTAAGTTTAGTAGGAATGCATTAGGCTTACCAACTAGAATGTGAGATAAACATAACTATATGACTGGACTACATGGACCACTGGACTGCCTGTGACTACAGGACCAGATGTTTAGTCTACTTATTGCTGTTAGGTTGACAGAATGTTTTTATTCATTAACTGAATTGAATTAATATTTGTTTCCAGTTGCACAACACAGAGTAATCTAAGAAAAGGCTTGCCAGTTAAATCTCAGAAATACTTACGTATATCACAGGAACACATATGCCACTGGCATCAGGTAACAATCTTCCCTATGTTTAAAAGCCTAACCTTTCATCAACAGAATGGAAGTCTTCCTGTGGAGCTAGAAGGCACATAGTCATCTGAATGCTCACAATAGAAAACAACCCCAAATTAACTGACATTTAAGACTAGGGACATGATACACCCTTTCTTCCAAAGTTTTAGCTAAGGAGATTTGGTAGACGCCAACTGATTTGGAAAAATGTATTTTCCCTAATCTTGTGTGCGAATAACGCATTATTATATCACACATGTACAGTCCAACATTCACGATTAAGCTGCAAAACCCACGGACTGATTTAGTTTCAAGATAAAACACACAAAACATAAAAGTCACAGCTGTCATGCTACAATACCTTAAAGAACCAACATAACCAACAGAAAGGAGAAGGGTGAAATCAGCCTAGGGATGTTATTCTGTTGCAGGCTGGAGGCCAGCCATGCAGCTGAATCTAAAAGTAACCTGCCAATGCAAGCCTTCTTAGCCCCTGCTAGCTCACTTCCTCCTGCAAGCCATGAATTCCGATTATGCCAGTGGCTTCATCCCAGCAGCCTTGCAGTTAGTCACACACTAATCCAGGAATAGGAGATACATTTCAACTGCTTGTAAACTACATACAGTACAACAATTACATGTTGTTTACCTCTAATGTAAACTTCTAGAGCACAGAGATGACCTCTTACCATTAAAAAAAAAAGATTGTTTCCAAAACCAACAGCAACAAAAATTACAGATGTTGACAAATTACACTTGATCATTTTTACACCCTTTGATGCAAGCATGGGAAGAAAGATGCAGAAGAAAAATGTGCTGGTGGGAAGGCAGGAAAGCTGTGTGAGAGAAAGAACTCAGGAACACAAAATGTTCTCTAACACCAGAAGAAATTTTTAATGGGGTCCACATCAAAGGAGAGGTATAAAATTACACAGGGCACAGGGAAGTAGGTGATTTATAGCAGTGTTTTCCATTTGTCTCTGTTATGCCCATTCTACAAAGAATTACACAGGTGTGTAATAAAACTGGATTCTAGATTTCACACTCAGTTCTACTTTAAGTACTCAATGTAATTTTAGTCTTCAAACAGCCAAAATTCTTTGTAAGAAAATATGGATGAATTGTGTGAATAGACATTACAATCTCAAAAGACAACAATTTTTTCCTCAGGCTAAAATAAAATAGGAAGTGATATGACATTACTTTTACCTCCACCACATCCTTCACATTCTTCTATGTTCTCCCCTCTTCCTTCAACGCTTTCTGAATCCTCTAGCTCTTGAATAAGTATTCTTTTTCCTTTGCTTTGAGGCTCAGATACAGGCTTTAAACCTTTCAGTTTCTCTTCAATCTCTAGCAGTCTCTTCTACAATAGAGAAAAAAAACGGCAATAACAGAAGCCTTTTTTATTATGTATATAAATTACAATTTATGTACAGCAAACACATTCTGTTAAATATTTCATGTAAGATCCTGAAGAACTATCACGATAAATGTTGCCTATATAAAAAGAGAGTAAATAAATGTGAATTTTCCAAGAGTCAGCATCAAACCAAGATTAATGGTCAATTTCTGTCTATCTCACAAGAGATAGACACAAGATATCTTCACATCTTTGTGTGAAGATACCACATAAATAAATAAATACTTTTCTTGAATGCACTCCTTAAGCAAAAAAAAATTTAAATTGAAAGGAAAAAAAGTAGATTTACAATTGTAAGATCTGGCATGGTCTACTAAGAAGAGATGTGGAAAACAGGTTCTCCAGAGAATCTCCAAAAAAGCCTAAAATCAGAATCAAAATTTATGCTATGGAGAATCTGATGTCAGATGGACATCTGTTGGAGAAATATAACTGAGAGAACTAGAACCAAGAGACAGCCATCTCTCAACAGTGCAGCAGAAAGACACTTGAATAATGATACGGTTTGCTTCTCTTGTAAGAGCTGCAATTAGATGATCAAACAGTTTCTCATTCCATAACATTTTTCCATTACTCAAAAAACACCCTTTAACTGCACTTGTATTCATCAAGGTTGGAAGAGGCCTTTAAGATCAAGTCCAACTTTTAACCCAGCACTATCACTGTAACCATCTATCACTGTAACCCATAAAGCACTAAACCACTTTACACTGTTGGAGCAGAGTAAGACACACCCAACATTGCGTGCTATTCTGAATGTTAATTCCATGCTGTGCAAGAAGTGTCATCTCAGTACTTCCAGTCTCAAGAAAAAGGTAAGAACACGATCAAGCAAACATTCACATGGACAAAGTACCTTGAAGAATTCCACTTACTGACAACCAATTCACTTTTATATAAGTGATTCTGGATATAAACATGCACTCTGCATATGTTCCAATCATTCATATTTAGCTCAAGAGGGTTTTGAGGATCCTCCAAGCAACAAGAAACCTGAAAAAATGCCCTGCCAAGCACCTGTCATTTCTAGATACGCCAGCCAAGGCATAATAGCTGGCATGGATAAGGACAAAGTACAGACATCTGCTTTCAGCTACAAAAGCACTGCTCAGCAAAGCAACTAATGGAAAAGTGTACTCAAAATAAATTACTACCTATGTCTGGTATTACAAGAAGTCTCAGCACAGCCTATTTGATACATCTTTTCACAAAGACTGTTGTAGAGTTTGTTGTCATCACAAACTCACAAGCTATTTAGTGATTCAGTCTTATAAGCAGAAAAAGAAAAGACCAAAATCTCTTTTAGAACTCAAACCTAGAGACATGTAATTCCTTGTCTGATGTGAAACTCAGGAACTATTCTGGACAGGAACTTAGCTCCAGGAACACCCCAAAAAAGGATAAATGCTCTATGTGGTGAATTTGACACAAGAGGCTTGCACCACTTTCACTGGTTCAAGAAATAGCGGTGATCAAATAACTCCACGAAAGAAGCATCCATCAGCAAGCTGCTAGCAGCTTATGATAATGCCACCAACAAGAGCTGGACAGAATTCAGAGGGTGAGACAATTGCACAGCATCCAGAAGCCATATGTAAAACAATTGGGAGGGTAGTAGTAGTATGATGGACTCATAATTAACATACAATGAGCAGTTTACTATCAAAACTGCCCAGTACTGAAGATTCTCAGGACATGTAGAGTCCAAATGCAAGGATTGTTCTAACCTTCAAACACCTCTAAGATACCAATGAAAGGACGCAAACCAGTCCTTTCCTAAACAGCTGAAGTAATAGAAGTACAAGGATCACATCCTGACCTTGATTTTCAAAGAAAGCATCTGGCTTTCTTTGATCCAAAACTGGTTATGAAGGGTCCAGATTTATTGGAAGGTATGAAAGGCTTTTCATTCTACCCTGGAGGTGAGAAATGAGTATTTATAACACCACGCTGAAGCAAGGACGGAAACCAGCTCCTCTCCTTTTGGGTTAACTTTACCACTCTAACAACAGAAGCTTGGCATCTCTGTTTAATTTTTCTTTTCATTATGTATTCAAACTTAAATGCACCTATCCCAATGGATCTTTTCAAGAGAAATTTCTAAATAGCTTTGATCAGCAAGACACTGATACTGCAAGCATGTTCAGCAGAAAATTTTTTAGGCACCTGAACTACATTAACAGAGAAGACTTTTGCTCACAATCAAAAGTGACCCACAATCAAAAGATCCGGCCACATTCAAGTATCTAATTTCCACCACATGTGGTCTTGGGAAACTGATCAATGGCACAGCAGATCAAGTGTGTCCTCAAAACTCAAAGTTAAATCAAACAACATAAACTGTACTCCCTTTATGCTACAACTGCATACAATCTCTTTCTCGCCATATTCAACTCACTGATCTTTACCTTAGCTGTAGAGTTTTCTGGTTCAACAGACAACACTTTATTCAGATCCTCTATAGCTGTCTTGTAGTTCTGCAGATGACTGTGCACAGTGGCACGGCGCATCAAAGCTACAAAAGAACAAGGTGTATTATCTATGTATATGAAATATAAAGTGAATAAAAGTACCCTACCTTTTCTAGACATATTAAGTGTAGTCATGCCATTTTTAAAAATCTGCACTTACTTCTACATTAGCAATGACTGTTCTCTTGATAATTTTTAATGATGCAATTTCACATAACGTCTTTTGAGGCAGCAATCATGAATTGTGAAGCACCTTTTCATAGTTTTCAAATTTCCCCCCTCCACCCATGCAAATACAGTTAGCTACATTTAAGTCCTTGACTTCAGAAAGGAATAAATCAGCAGCTTTAATTGTTTTCATGTCACTTTTAAATTAATTTATAATTCAGTGTAGGTATTATGGAACACTGCACTGCGTGAATACAACACGGCTTGTAGTTATCATATGCAAACATGCTGCCATGTAAGAATTCCCATTACAGATCAACAGGATGAACTGCATAAAACTTCACTAACCCCCAAAGAACCATTAAAATTGCTTTGGGGAGCTACGCTGTTTCCTTATTTGTACTTAGACCTGATCTAAAGCTCAGTTAAGTCACCTAACAACATGCATCATTTTATTTGCTAGAGAAAATAATATATTAAAGAGCAATTTTATTTTCTACTTTACCTTTTATGTTGCCGGGTTCCATATCTAGTACCATCTCACAATCCTGCAAAGCACTGTCCCAGTCCTGAAGTTTGATTTCTGCTTGAGCTTTGTTACTATATACAGCTGCAGTCGGTATTACTGATATACTCCTAAAAGAAAGGAAATATTGACCATGTTAGACTCATAGCTAGAAAACCTGAATCTAGAAACACTTCACTACTGGAAGCTGATAACACTACTATAGCAATATTAATACTGGTATTCTAACCACAGTAGTGGTTAGAGACTCCCTCCTGTGAGACCATAAGCAACCATCCACCAACCAGATTTACTGTCTTCAGAGGCCTGTTGCTTGCCAGGGCTCAGACCTGAGATGTTGCAGAGAAGATGGCATGGCTCATCTGCCACTTAGACTACTACCTCTTCCTGCCATCCAAGTAGACTCCAACAAAGCTGCCAAATGAAACCTGTGAGACTATGAGGAGTAACTACACAGCTCTGGGGGTTTTGATGAAGAGCATGGTGGTGTTGGGGAACACATGGGATTCTCCTTGATCTTGCTTGTGAAATGGAAAGACTTGGGTAGCAGTGGACATACTGTCCAGGTCAATGTCTGGCTGCAGGGCTAGTATTGTAGGCAGGGCTTTAGCTTCTGTAACAGCAGGATCATCTCTGAGGAATAAGGCCAGCTAGGATGCACACAACAAAATGGTGTAAGGGAATCTTTGCCAATAACCTTGCTAATGTTGCAAGGATGACCCTAAACTGTGTTCACTGGGAAGAGTAGCAACGGAAGTGCCAGGGGAACAGCATATTGCAGTAGACTCACATTTTCCTTGTAAAAAAAACATGGTTGAAGAACAACCTCAAATGCTTGTCCGCAAATGCATTATGAATGGCAAACAAAAAAAAAGAATAAAACACCTATGCAGCTACAATCCCAGTGGGTATGGGGATCCCAACCGATATGCTGGGATAACCTGTACATGCTCTTTAGAAAGGCTAGATGAGTGAGGAAGAAGAGGAGATGCATTCTAGTCTAAGCAGTGATTAAATGTGTTAAGGTTTGTCTTGGAGCAGGTAAGAGATTGACAAGCCAGTCAAGAAAGCCAATGGGTAAGAATAAGAGGTCAGACTCTTTGTTTTCCATTCTAGCCACCTACAGATAACCCCTTCAGATTATTAGCAATTCACTCCAATATGTTTTACTTAAATATTTGTAACTCTAAGAAAATAGGAGACTTCAGATAGGATTAGGAAAGTGACCAGTTAAAACAGCATGGTGTCAGTATCATATATTTCAGAGGGCATACAATGCCCCATGGGGGTCAAAAATGGAAAAACTCTCCATTAGAAAGGATTCTGCCTATCTTTATTAATTAGTACCTTATTTATGTTCCAAAAGCAGCCATTTTTACTTGTTTTTATATTATGTATTTGTATATGAAATACAGCAATAGACTTTTTAAATGTTTGTGTAAAAAACCAAACAAAACAATAAAGATCTTAAGGCTGCAAGTCAAGAACAAAAAAAACGCCCCCATCATACATGAATGCCTCAGTTAAGCAGCTTGTGCTCTATGAATATCATTACAAGTGCATGCACACATACACACACATACGTATCTGTCAATCTATCTATCTATATCAGCAACCTCCAGGTAAATTTTCATAAGCCTGCCTCTTTCAGTGACAATATGAATGATATTTCCTAAACATGAATCTGTTAAATATTTATTTTATTGCTGCTCCACACTATTCCTATTCATTGTTTTCTCCATATTTATCTGCACTGACCACAAGTGCATTAACATTCTCACACTTTTTTTCAAGGTTATCCCCCTATATGATAGCCCATGAATTATCTTCATGTTTCATCTCACAATAGTGTCATAGCATTACCCTCTGTTTACACTGGTAATTAATAACTCAAGATACCCATGTACTCTAAATTTCTAAATGATAAGTTTGACACTTCTGATTTCTGGGATTTTTTTAAGTCCTTACCATTTCAAAGCACATAGTTAAATTACACTTGCAATTAATTTCGTTTCTCAACACTCTGCTTATCCTTTTCTTTTTGTAAACATGCCCTTGACTCTCAATGGTTTGAAAAATCTGAAGAAGTTTGTGACAGCTGCAGATTGTATTCCATCACTATCTAGTCCCTTCTCTTCCTGATAAATAAAAATTAGTATCAGGATGAATCAGTGCATTAAATATTCCTCTGTCAAATATTTTTGCCCTTTTGAAAATAATCTAGTTGTCACTAGTTGCTTCAATAAGAAGTTTACATCAGTCTAAAAACAACAGTCACAAGTAAGAGTCATTAAAATAAAAGAACACAATAGTATTTACTCACCGAGTGTAGTATGTCACTGCCTCCACATAATCACCAATGGCAAAGGCTTCATTGCCCTTTTCTTTTTCACGAGTAGCAATAAAAATTTTCTCTCTCTTTGTCATTCCTAGCAAAAAATATTTCTACACAACAACAACTAACAACTTGCACAGATGTAATCAAAACAGTCAGATAAAATACTTTGAATCTCATAGTTGCATTTTTTTAAAAAGCACATGGCTTACTAAAAGACAAATTTGAATTTTATTTTCTGTAATAAAACATTACATTTTTCTGATAGGCACTCTGATACAATTCAGAGTGCAAGAAAAAAGCAGTTGGCTAACCTCTACCATTCATTTATAATACCAGATGTATGCTTTACTTCTTTACCTAGTGTTCTCAACTAAACACAACATAAACATTCTTACTGTTTATTAAGCAAGACTAAATTTTTTAAAACATGGCTTCAAGCTCACTTGATGATCTAAAAACTTTTAGCATCTTTAGGGGCTGAAAAATAAAGACACTTCAACTCTGATACACTTCTTCAATTTGTATTCATACTCTACAACACAGTATTACAACCTAAGAAAAATTATGTTTCTAAGACATTACCAGTTGTGTCAATTTTCTTTTCAATTATAGGTGGACTTGGCCTACTGAAGAATCTTGCTTTTGAGTTACTTTCTTCACAGTCTTCATCAATTTTAGAACATTCCTTTTCCACATCAAACCTTTAATTAATAAAATGACAAATTCAATAGTGCTTCATAGTAAGACTCCTCAGCTGAAAGAAAGCCATACTGTCTTTCCATTAGAAACCCAAGGAAAAGAGATACAGGTTGTATTCACTTAGCTGTGACGAACAAAAATCTCTGCGTCACCTCCTCACCCCCAAAAAAAGACAATGGTAGAATTTAAGAAACAGTATCATCAGGCTCAATCCTAGCCCTATCAAACATCTTAATCAGCCTTTGCCAAAATAACTAAGAAATAGCTTCAAAGCAATTTATACAGTAAACCTGAGATAAGTAGTTGCAGACACTTCCAAAGCTACTCTGAAGCAGCTTCTGAAAACAGTGTTTAGGAACGTATATCAAAGAAATATTGCTGCCCTACTACTGTAAAACAAATATAGTAATAATCAATTCCTACACTAGAAACATTATTCTTACTGCTTTTCTGTGTATGGCATAATGAAAAATAGCCTTTCTTTTCACAATTATCTTGATAATATGAGTAATTTCTTTCTGAAATCAAGATAATATTTTGAAAAGTTATCCAATTCCAAACCTTTTCACATAAGGCTAATTGTTCTCCATTTTGAATCTGATCTTTTGCTGGCTTACTTTTACCTATTTATTATAAATTAACCACATTTCAAATAAATATTTTTAAAATAAGAAGCAAAACATTTTGTTCAGAAATTGCCTAAACAATTATTTGAAAGTTTTGAAGTTATCCTCAAAACATTTTAAAAACATGATACGCCTTACTTGGAAAATGTCTTTCAAATAACTCTGTTTCAGTATACTCATAATCCAAAATCAATACACTCTATAGTTAAATTCACAAACTGTATTATTATCAGCATGCTAAAGCACTTAAAGATTGTGTAATAAAAGTGTAAACAAAATCTGGACATGATTACTTTGGAAAGATACAGTAGCAAGAGTAAAGAATAAACAAATGAAAGAATAAATTGTTGCAGAAATTATTTTTATAACCTATTTTCTTTGTCCACATTTGAGCAGGAAGACACCAATTTGTGAAAGATACATGCATGAGAATAACTGATATGCAAAACTTATGCAGAACAGGGCTTTTACAGGGGCTTTGGGGTATAGTTTAATTACCCAAATCCCACAATATCTAGATTTAGCTCCCCATCTACTGCACTAGAAACTTGTGCCTCCTTACTCTGATTCTACAGCATCATATTCCAGATTTCAGGAACTACAGAAAAGCTTCTACCATGTAAAACACAAGTATGTGCTTTTCAACAATTTGGGTATCAACCTGTCATGTAAGTTGGGAAGGTGATATGCCACCATTACATGATGCGGAGTGTCTTTGTATCAGAGCGCCATTCATTCTAAAAATAGTTACTGGCTAAATTATGTGTATTTGCATACTGCTCTATTAAGTGTAATTGCATTGAGTAAACATGCACCTGCCTGAAGCTCATTCTTTGAGGTTAGTGAGGTTCAGTGCAGAAGTAAGTATTCATCAGTTTTGTGTTCAATTTAGAACTGTGGCTTTAGATATACAGAAGTCCAGATTTATAAGTCCATGTTAAATAACCCTAGAACTGCTTTCAAAAATCTTATCAATTAAGTAATCAATTTTTATTTCTTTTTCTGCTGGCTTACTATATTTCACACAGCTTGTACAAAAGTATAGACTAATTTGTTCTCAGCTGTTAGCAACACAACGCGTTATTCGCATTTTAACAGAATATTTATTAAGAAAAACCAAAGTTTCATCAGTGTTAGTTGCCTGAAATGCCAACCTTAATACTACGTTTCTACAAAATACATCAACTGTGTTCCCTAGTTAAACAAATAAGTAAAATTTATTAAAAACTGAAATATAAGGGATTTAACATACTTGTCCCATTCACTGTAATCCCGTGGTATGTTTTTCTTGCTTCTTTCTTTGTTTTGCAATTTTTTGTTCTAAAAGAGAAACAAACAGCCAGCCTGTAAGACAATTTGTTGCAGTGGAATTCCCAGTGGGTTGTTTTGTTTCTGCAGTACATATTTTCCTAGTAATCAACACTATTTGTGACTAATCTCAGCTCAGTCTTGAAAATGTAATTCATCTTGGTTCAAAGAAAATCCTGATGCATTTCACGTATCATTGTAGTCTGAGGAGCTCTTGAGTCTCACACTTTTTCTCCGCTGTCCTGTTATACATCACAGTGGCACTGAGTAAAACTTTCTAATTAGTATCTTGTGATGCCATCTTCCCAACCATCCTTTCAACATAGCAAAGGAGAACTCAGTCTTGGGAAAACCCAGCCTTGTGATGAGGTGTTTGACTCTGAGATTGAAGCAGTAACCTGGTTTTAGGATTCCCTTTCCCAAGAGAATTCAATGCACAGATTTTGGCAGTCCCTGGAACGCTCACAACAAATTTGCAAATAAATTACTTCAAAGTAGTGTCTGGACTTCTTTTGACCATTTATCACTTCACTAAAGCCAATTCCAAGATTATTTATGTTCATTCTAGATTTTAGACAAGCTCCATCATTGAGGCTTGCCTTACCTAAAATTTATCTTGAGGACCTTCCTGTAAAACTCAGTTCTGACAGTCAGATTTGACTGCCTTGTATCTCAATCCATCTCCTACATTAATGGAGTCTATTTCCACAGCTGTCACCTTTGGCATCTCTTCTACCTCTGTCATGAGACTATACTTCTTCTATGTCCCTCCCTGCTTGTTGACTTCAAAATACTTAATAGCAAGGTGTGGTTCCAAACAGGTATTTCACAGTGGAACAGCCAGTTCAAAATATTCCTATCTACCCTGTCCTGGCCATTCATTCTTCCTCTTATCTTGCAATCCACAAGTTAGATCAGTGTAATTCTTTGTAGAGTTGCAGATTTACAATTTTCTGGGTTTAAACAAACAATCTGATAGAGAACACAGTACAATCCCCAAATACCTGTACCAGTTCAATTCAGCATGTGATAAAGTGGACCAAAGAAACGACCAGAGGCTTCATAAACTCGCCCTACCAGTGGTGACACTGTACAAGGACATACTTCTGCAGCTGGATGTAAACACCTCAATTTACACAATGCAAATGTGATCTTTCCTGTAAACACTTCTGACTATGTATAATGTTAGGTTACACAAACTTTTGTAGTTTATAACTCCAGAATTACTCTTAATGTTATGTTTTTCAGGAAGCTAGACAAAATGACAAATATGTTTAGCGATCAGCACATGTTTAGAGGAGGGAACTCCTAAATATGGCTTCCTGAAACATGAGTTATCATTATATATCCATCCTGGTTTCTATTAAAAATGTACTAATTTAATAAATATCAAGTATTTTTTTACAAACCAGAAGTCTTTAATTTAAATAAGCAAAAATACTGGAACTCTCAGAAGAAGGTCTCATAAGGTACTTATACTAATGCAACTCCAACTTCGGGAGAGAACTATAGCATGTACATTTAAGGAATAAGGCAGAAACACTGACTCAAAAATCCACAATTCTAAAAACTCTAAATCTCATATTTTTGAAGTAATTGTAATCAAGTTGTGGTTCAAACAGCATCAGGAATTTCTCGATCAGTAATATTTCAGAGCATCTCATCCAAGAGGCTTTGATGAAAAATGTACACTTGCATGCCATGGAACTCAAAACCAAAAAAACTCTGTGCTTGTCATGTTTCCTGCCATAATTCATAAGGCACTAATCCCACTGGGTTTGAAGACCAGTGAACACTTTCTGGAACAAAGATGAACACACAAATTGGCTTCAGTACAAGTGACACAACTTGGCCTTGGTTCTCCTGTGGGCCCTGTGTGCTGGCCTAAGATATTACTATTCTACGTCAGCTAACCAGTGTTCATTTTCAGTTCAGAATATCCAAAACAACATGAAGGCTATTAGATCCTATCACAGTGGATTTTTAGAACATAAAACTTGGAATGCATTTTGCATGCCCTGGGCAGTAGCATGAAGAGGTATCTGAGAACAGAAATATTTCTGAATAGTATTAGGAAACCATGTTTGGCCAAGGCACCTAAGCTAAAATCACACTCTTTTGCATAGTAGTATCTTTAAACACATGCTTTAGATCTCTCCTGGACAAAATGAGGTAGCAAAAATAATAATTATGCAGTGTGGACAGTTAAGACAGTTCTGGGCAGTATGATAGGAAAAGAGGGGTGTAAGACAAACTTCCACGTTGTGTTGCAGAAGGAGATATTGCATAAACTTGAGTCCGTTTTTGAAAAATCCCCCCCATGGATTCACACCATTTGAAAGAAAATACTATATAGAGTTATAAACTATCAGTAGTGAATTGAAACGATACCTACATAAGAAAATCTGATTGCAGAAAAAACAAGATGCTTCCATTACCAGACTTGTACCCATTAGTGCAATCCACTGGTTTAGGGTTAGTAATGATTTCCACAACTGGATTCATTGAAAATTATGAACTTCTTATGCATCAGATCAGTTGAACAGTCTCCAACCAAGTAACAAGATAAAATTATGGAAGGCTTTGTGCATATCTTTCTAGCAGAGAGGATAAATTTATCACGATGACTTTAAACTTAATCCCACTTACAAATTATATGATGCCAGTCTGAAAAATAATTATAGTCCTAACTGATTAGCCAAACATGTTTAAAAATTGTAATGTGTCACACAGCTTTATCAGAAAGAAAGAAAAAAAAGAAAAGCTGATTAAGTATGTTATTTAATTTTTTTGAGATTTCATGTGACAGGTATAAATATAGTGTATGCCGTACAAACAGCTTCTTTTTATTCAGTAGGGATCTAGTACTGACAGAACTGCACTGATGCATAAAATGTTTCAGGCTTCCCTTCTCTCTTCCAGGCCTCCTTCAGAAGCCATCTGCTTAGACAAAAGGAATGGAAATCACATACCATAGGTAAAGCATAAAGCTCTACCCAGGCTTCCTGGTAATAATGCTAAGACCTAAACCTTGTATGGAGAACAAAAGCTGAAGAACAAAAGAACAAAATTTGACCTGAAGACTGTTGCACGGTTTAAAGCAGGAGGGGAAAAAAAGGTGAATAAATATTTTGTCTTTGAATGGAGAACACATCCTCTTCAGTAACATGGTGTATCCTAGATTTCAAGACACTTTCCATCATTTTATGCTTACATTCTAAACTGGATTTACTGAGTTCAAATGGTATTATACCATTTTCTGTTCTAGCAGTTTTACAGGACATGAATCAAGGATAAAGCTAGAGTGGCACACTCCATCTCAGCAAAATAGGATAGTCAAGAGGAACACACACCGCAAAATATGAAAGAGTACACATTAATTAAAGAAAAAAAAAATCCAAACCAAACAAAAGCACACCTTAGTCTCAACACTAATCACTTATAAAACATTCACTGGAATCCCTAGCCTCTTTGTATATCTCATAACAGAGACTGCCTAGCTATCCCAGATGTCTTGGTCCAATATCTATGTACCAGCTGACAATAAGAAGTAGTTTCTGACAACACAGGAACACAAATCAGGCATTTACTAATACATAATTTACTAACACATATTCAAGAAAAATAGCAATTAGTAAGAAATATCACATGACCTGTAAGGATCCCTTCATAACATTTCTGACTCACAAACATCCAAAAAGAACAATGCTTAATGAATTTCTTATAGCAGTGTCCCAGAATTTCAAAGAAAATTTTGAGAATCAGACTGAAGTGATCCATGACAACACCTGACAATTCAAAAACCTCCCATCCACACCTACTTGTCTGCCAATCCCTTCAGTAGCATTGTATTTAATATTAGCAAGAAAAGCTGGCCAGAAAAAACTGATTTCAGGCAAATAAATAAATAAAAAAACCAACCCCAAAATATAAGGAAACTAAAACCTAGGAAAAAATGTAAACATTTGTTCTGTAGTAATGAAGATTTGTTAAGTCTGCTTAAGGGCTAAATTAGGAAATATGCTCTATGACTTGCAGTGGGAAGACCAATACAAGGTATAAAATAAGCAGAATCAAAAGCTACATGTACACTAGCACTACCCAATACAGAAGTGGCTATAGAGTAAAACAATTGCTGCACAGAGTCTAACATCCACACTGTATGTGTTCCAGGGTGTTTATTTTGGACTAGCTCCTGACTGGCTCCATGGAACAAAAGCCTACTGGCAGCTGGAGAAAATCTCCTGGCATAATTTCATCCAGAAGGAGTCTAGTTCACATGCTCAACCAGTACTTTGAAATATGAATTGAAGAACATAATAAGGGTGTTTAAGGAGATCTACTTTGGCAGTGAATTCTTGATCAGAATTAAAATATTATTACAATACACATGCTTGTACAATGAAAGCATTTTTGTTTAAGCTTTGGTCTCTTGCAAGGGAGCTTAAAGGTTTTTATGATTAACAAAATAAACCTAGTAAGAAAGGCACAATGATTAGAAGTTCATACACATAAAATCTCCCAGTTTCACAAACACCTGTAATTAATACTTATAATTAACACCAAAAAATGGAGATACCTGATTAGTTGGAAGGCAGCTGCTGGAACAACGAATGGGGGGCAAGTTATCTTGTCTTTCATTCAGTGTGTCTGTTCTCAGGAACTGTGATTTCTTATCTTCATTCATGTCTGTCAGCCAGCTCTGAAAATAAATAAATAACATGTTTTTACCCTAAGGCAGTAGAGAAATTATCCTTAAAAAGCACTGCTCTTAATGGGGAAAAGCAATTAAGACAAAAAGCAATAGTGCTGTTTTGAACAAAAAGTGATCTACAAAAAAAAAAATCTGTAGAGTTAAAATGGGCAGTTTAGGTTCAGTGACATTAAGCAAGAAAATAATTTTAAAAACTCAACATAATCCTTTGATCATTTCCTCTTTTAATCAAATAATTACATTCTACTTAGGCACAAGAAAAAGATTGATACACCACCGTGATTATATTATGGACCACTATAAATTAGATATTGTACCATCAGTTCACTATTAATTGCTTCCCATTCTTCAGCTGTGAAATCAGAAGCTGTGGCTGCGGGCTTATTTTTTCTAAGAACTCTGCTCCTTGGATCTAAATGCTCAATCCGCTTTTCACAAACCAACGTAAGTTCAGGGTAACATCCCTCTTCACCGGACCTTCAAAATGCACAGATATAAATGTTAACGAAAAAGAACTAAACTGCACCTCCATATTTCCCTCTATATGTAGTAACTATAGTGACTGCAGAGGACTATTTTCCTGTTAAAACCCAATTCTACTATCATCTAACAACATTTTTATTAGAAAATTCCAGTTACCCTTCAATTTTTTCCAATTTTTTCCACATACACAGTTCAAAATTATCACCACAGTGCTCATAAAAAAGAAGCTTGTGTCATTTACAGCAAAAGTTAAACTGGTGTGGCATCTGAAATTACCAGTCAGGCAACATGGATCATGAGAGAACCAAAACAGAGTGGCAGCACTTGACAAAAACCTGGAATTGAGTTACTCAAACCTTTTGGATGGTTAAATAAGGATTTGGATGTCTAGTGTTATCATTGGGACACTTCTAGCATGATTACTTTAACCTTGTATTTTAATTTTAAATTAGAAAGTCACAAACAGGTTCAGACAAATAAGAGTATATAGGAAAGGGTTCCCTCAAATTTTACTAAGCAGGAATATAATTATTAATGAAGGTAAAAAAAAATACATTTACCTTAATACCCTGAGAATCTTTTCCAGGTGCTTAACATCTGTGCATTTTTCAATGAATTTGTAATCCAGATGACTGATAGGTATTTGATATGTTTTAGTGGTTCCTTCACCCAGCAATAATGGTACTGACTCATCACCCATAACTAAATATTAAAAGAAAAAAACCAGTGATTCTGCAAACATTTAGTTACATTTTGAAGTAATGCCAGTTTAAGGAATAAACCTGCTCACACTCCACCCTCTCATGCAAGGAGACCTATAAAAGAAAAAATACCAGATTTGAAGGCCTGATTACATGGACTGTCCTTGACAGAGGTTTATTGAGAGAAGTATGAGATATGCTTTGTACGAGTATGCAAGTCTACTGCTTCTGCAAGGCAGAACAATTCAGAAAGACCACTTAAAGAACAATTGCCAATTTTTGCCTACCACATTCTCTGTTTTATTTAATACCTGTTTTAAGCAAGTGAGATAAGCACAAAGGAGAAGAAAGTGGAGGACACCCCTTTTTACAGAGGGAACACGTTAACCAATGCAGTGTATCTAAAGGAATTAAAACCTTTGGCTTCTCTGTAGCCAAAATAAATCCAATTTTCTTTCCTCACTAACTGCGTTTTCTGGGTCTCTGATTATATTACAGCACTAATCTGAATCTTTTCCAGTACGTCTGTAGCTGATGAAGTAAAGGATTCAAATGGGACATTTCTGTATCCCTGTACTTTTGATCAGCTCATCTGCATCTTCTTCTATTTTGATCACAGGCTCTATGGAGTTGAAATTCTTCTCTCTTCCCCCTTTTATATAGTGCATGAAGCGATCAGTTATTTTTAAGAAATACAATAAGGGCAACTAGCTCGTATGTGATAACAACTATGTGTAGTTATAAACCAAATTAAAACAATTGTGTTCTAATGTGTTGCATAATTACACATAATAATTTGTAGTTACACAAAAGATGTTTACATTACAGTATCACTTAAATAATAACTAGTCATAAATAGGTGTTGCATAGAGATTCTCCCCCAAGACTTTACAGTTTCAGCACTGGAAAAGGAATAACGCGCATGGAAAGCAGGACAAGTGCAGGAAATAATAAAAGAAGAATAAAGAGCTTATCACCACCGGCGGTTTTTCCCTTTATTCCCATGGCCGTGAGGGAGCTGCCCAGCGTAGCTCTCGGGCACCGCGGTGACCAGGACTCCGGGGCTGCTCGAGGGCACAGCCCCGGCACAGTCCGGCGCGCCTCTCCCCAGTACAGCTTTCACACACATCCCCCAGCCCGGAGTCAGGGATTTACCTCCAAGCCGGCACCCAAGGCTCCCCTCACGCACCGCCGGAGCCGAGGCAGCGCGGCCGGCCCGTGTCTAGCAACTGTTGCTATGTACAACATGGCGGCAGGGACACGGCGCTGCCTTCCCCAGGGACGCCCTGGCGAGGCTCCCTCAGGGCCCCGCCGGGCTCCGGCAGCGACACCAGCGCCGCCTGTCGTTTTTCGGCACTCACCTGCCCGGCGCCGCGCTGTCTCCGGGACACGGACGTGGCCCGTCGCTCGCCGCAGCCGCGGGCCGCCCGTCCCTCGCTCAGGCCGCGCAGGAGCGGCTGGGGTCAGGGCGGGGATCAGGGCTGAGGGAAGCGCCTGCCGAGGGCGGGCAGAAATACAGCACCCGAGGGTGCAGCTCTAATAACCATCACCTTTGTGTTTTCAGCGTAGTATTTTACTCAGCAGAAAGCAAGCGGTCTCTTTCCCAACGCCAGTGTCCCCAGGCGCCCACACCAGTGCTGCCCGCCAGCCCTGCACTCTCCCGGCGCTGCTCTCCAAAGCAGGTCCGTGTCTCTTCCCGAGGGCAGCCAGAGGCCCCCGGCGTGCCCGCGGAGAGGCCAAACCCGCCTCCGTTTGCTGGCGACCTCCGGCAGCACTGCCCCTGCCCGCTCCTCCTCACCCTTCTGAGCAGCCGTGTCAGTAACCCACCCCTTCCTTCTCCTATGCAGGCACAAGGTGCACGCATTATTAAAATACCTGGCTGTGCAGGCCAGGCTGGTGAACTGATAGCAACCGTGTAGTAAAAAATGTTATCATTTACACTCGACTGTGTCTGGTTTCCAAGAAAAAAAAATCTAGTCTTAATAGCACAGATCAGATACCTAAGAAAATCTTAACCAAACAGCTCCAAAACATCACCTCAGAATGCTTTTATCCCCTATAACAAGCCACTGCAGTTCATTTTTAAGTCATCATACAGTCATGCAGACCTTAAAAAAGACATTATTACAGTGGTGAGTTAACCACATTATCTCAACAGCACCATTACCACCATCAAAACTGAGATCAAGCACACTACAGCAGTATGCTGTAGTACACTTTAGTGGTATTATCTAACACACATTCCAAACAGACAGATGCAAAAAGTTTTGGCTCATCATCACAAACCCACCACTTACTATGGACCTCTGAGAAGTAATGTGAAAAGCAAAACAAGGTCCTATTTTACTTTTGGGATGCTACCCAAATTATCTTGGTAACACAGATCTAATTCTTTCCTTGAATACAAACAAATCAAACAGTACTTTGGAAATTTCTGTTTCCACATTGCTCCTTAATGTTTACCTTGCCTCCTTCTCCCTCTTCTTTCAAGAGAAATTATTTTTTCCACACTTCCAGACATCCATACTTTTGACACATCCAAAACTGGGTGCCAGAATTTGTGCTTTGAAGTCCTTTAAGATTTTCTCTTTTGAAATCCAGATCTGTTTCAAACCTAGCCTTCTGTAGCCTTCTATTTATTTTCAGTGGGATTTAATTCAAATCACAGTTATTTTATGCAGCTCACAGAAGTCCAAAGAACATAGAGCAAAGTTAAAATGCAAATAAAGTTTAGGTAACAGTAATGAAAACACAGATAACTCAAAAAGAATACAATTATCACTGAACTTAAAAAATACTGCATACTCTGATTACAATTTAAAGAACAGCTTTAGAAATCTATTGCTGGAAGACAATATAGACAAAATTTAGTATTACAGTAAACTTTAATATTTCAATCTCTTAAAACACAAATAAGAGCATGCATTTACACACAGTTTTACAGAACAAAGTTATCAGAAAGATTACATCGTGAAGTCAGTGTCTTCAGCAGACATCATCGGGCATCAAAAACTACCACTGGAATAATGAAGTTAAAGAAAAAAAAACATTGTGCTGGAAAAAAAAGATGGGGGAGAGGAAAAGAGAGAGACTGTCTAAAGTCACAACTATCTACATGAAGTATTTCAAAAGCCATCTTTAATAAGAGACTGACTAATATCAACAATTCAGAGTACGTCACCCAGGAGACTATCATAACTTAATATATTGTGCATAGAAAATGGGAAAAGAAAAAGAGAAAATGTCAGGAAAGAAATCAAGGTGCCAAATCACACTGCAGAGATTGTACTATAGTAGTTTGCTCAACTGTATTGATTTTTGACCCTGAAGAACTGTTATGTAATTATTTGAATCTTCCATTCTGTTTCCCCTACATTCTGTTTCCCCTTGTCTCCATCCACAGCTTCCCAAATGCATTCAAGTGCACTTGTAAAAGGATACATCTTTTTGTCCTTTTCTTGTACATTATTCTGTAGCCACATTCTCTGCACCTGATAGGATCTCTTGCCTTTATTTCATTTTCCGTATGACATTCTGATGTTATGGAGGAAGACAAAGGAAGTGGGTAAAAAAAACCAGCATTGTTAATGGACAGATAACTTTGAAAAGTTGTGATAGTCAAATTCCTATTTGTGGCAAACAAACACAGCAAGTGTAGTGAATCTGTATCAAGAGCTCAATGATAAAAGCATACTGCGAAGAAAAGAAAAAGAGAAAACAAAAAGCAAGCTTCACTTACATTAAGATAAAAGAGAATCTTGCTAAAAATCACCCAAATATTACTGCACAGAACACATTCCACACTTGATAGCGGACTATCTCCTAATGAAAAATTCAGCTCAGCCCTCCAAAGTCCAGAGTCTGTTTTCTTAAAAGACAAAATATTTCAGGAATTTCTGAAAATCACCAATTTTTAAGTTGCTGATTTATTTATACGTAAGAGAGAATTTGACTACTGTACCGCAGTGAAAGCTGAGTGCTCTTACAGCCTTGTCAGTAAAACATGCAGAAATGGAGGAGCTGCACACAGCAACACAAGCTCTAGGGAATTACTTCCACCACTGCTTATGTACCCCATATATGTGTTACCATCAGTGCATAAAGCTTTAAAGATCATCAGGATACACATTGCAAGATACTATTTGTATCTATGTACCCTTCAGTACAACAACTAAGCATTATTCCTTATTAAAACACCAAATCTCCAGTAACAAATAATTAAAAAATCATTAATGTCTTTTCTTTACCTCCACAAATGTAAATCATTGGCTGCTGCTTTGGAGGCTGAACGTCCTTCTGTGAATCCATGTTCTAAACAAAAAACACACAACATGCACATTAGCTTAGGTTTGAAGTCTTTTGGTTTGGGCTTTTTTTTTTTTTTCCCTAGGCATACACAATCATTTTAATATCTCAATCTAAAGCAACCAAAACATGAAATGACTTCCTTAAAAGTAAATACAAACAAATTCCATCTATTCCATCTAGGACATGGGTTAATTCAGGTTGAAAGAGACTTCAGAGAGTCATCTAGTTCAACTTCTTAAAAGCAAAGTAACATCAGGTTTCATAGAGCTTTAGCAATCTGGTATAGAAAACCTCCAAAGATGAAGACAGCATGACATTTTCTATTAAACAGTATTTTAAACATTAAAGCCCAATAAGTAGTATTTTCTTTCCTCCTTCCTGCCAATGTTAAGAGTTTCCTTGCTGGAACTGTAAAATCCAATAATTTCTTTTACATCACTCATGTGACAATGCTGCTAACAAAGAAGATGAGCCTTGTCATCTTTCCTCTCCCTCTGACACACTAGCTAACCCAATGTACTTTTCATTGCTCTAAGGTATTAGAAATCCTGGGAACAGACTGTGGGTAGAAGAGTAATAGGAATTAAAAAGCAAAACAAAACAAAAAAAACCCCAAACAATGAGGGGCCAGAGACATGAAATTCCAGCCTTCAAATTCTACCAAATCAAGAGTGATAATTAAACGCTATTCTTCAAACACCTCTTAATGCCCTACAACAGTTTTGATTGTTCAGACTTATTTGAAGACAAGTGTTTCTTCATGGCATCAGACTAAATAGTTACATATACTCCACAAACACTTTACCAAGCTTTAAGTAATCCTATCCTAACATGTAAATGTGCTTGTAACCATGTATTTTAAGGTTACTGTACATAGCTAAACACTTTTCTCCACCAAATGCAAGTCTAGACAAGAACATTAATACTTCCTTGCAGGTTTTTTGAGGCTGCTGTTTTCTGCATTGCTGTTCTGTCTGACAGAGAAGACAAGAATTCCTAACCCTTACGCCAGTAAATAGCCTTCTTCATGCTTCCTTATGAGAATAGATCTCAGATGCTTTTGCTTAATATTACAGCAAAGATTATTTCCCTGATCTTCAGTTTGTTTCAGTATAAATTCAGCTGGGAAAACTATGATACTGAAAACAGGACAGGGACAGCTCATACTTTAAGAGTCTGATTAACACGTGATAAACCATCTTGTTAAAACTCCCATATTATCACTCCATTTAAGAGAACTGGAAAGAATCCATTAAACTCTACAGCTTTCACATATGCTACACCATAAGCGTAGTGGCATCTTAACTCACATGTGCTACCTTTTTGCATCAGCACATTGCAGTAAGATATGAGCAGTCACCCACTGGCACTGGGAAACAGCAGACTTTTAAAACACAGAGCTAAACCAAGGTGGATCACAGTTGTAGCTAAATAACTTGGGTTAGTGCTACTTGTGCAGCAAAACTATACTGTTGCTAAGGGCAGCAGTGAACTAGAGTTATGTGTTTTGCAGGGAGGTGCCATAATTTGGCTGGCCTTCACACACCCTGCAACCCTAAGTACCACCAAGCTGACAGAGCCAACAAGCACAGCAATGCAACGATGTGTGCTGGGGTACAGCCAGAATCCACTGCAGAGACATGGGGGGCCCCATGTGCAAAGAGCACCGAATCACAGAATGGGAAGGGCCGGAAGGGACCACAGCGGGTCATCTGGTCCAAGCTCGCTGCTTAAGTAGGATCATTCTAGAGCACATGACACAGGAGTGCACCCAGATGGTTCTTGAATATCTCCAGTGAGGGGAAGTCCGCAACCTCTCTGAACAATCTGTTCCTGTGTGCAGTCACCCACACGGTAAAGAAGTTGTTCCTCCTACTCAGGTGCAACTGTGCCTCAGTTTCTGTCTGCTGCCTATTGTCCTAGTGCTTGACACCACCAAAAGGAGACTGACTTTATCTTCTTGGCACTCTCCGCTTCAGATATTTTTACACGTTAATGAAGTCCCCTGTCAGAGCATCTCTTATGCACCCGTAAGAGATGCCAACCCACTCCCTCACGTCCCGCAGAGCCCATGAAGAAGGGCAGACAACCCTCCTCACAGCCCAAGGACCCCAGGCTCCCCATCCCGCCTCAATTCCGACCTCCCCCACCGTCCCGCGGGTCTGGCACGCAGGAGCGAAGCCCACGAGGCTGGTCCCGGCCTTTCCCTGCCTACCACGGCCACGCCACCGCCGCCCAGCAGCGAAGGGCACACCCAAAGACCCGGAGCAGCCCCGCGCCGCTCGCCTGCTCCCGCAGCTCCGCCGGCCTCGCCGCCTCCCCGGCGCTCGATGATGACGAGCGCCCTGCGCCGGCGGAGGCGGACCGTGCGTCGCCCCGCCGTCAGCTCCAGCCTCCGCGCAATGAATAGTAATTAGGTGGAGAAAGTAATAAATATTCAGTTCTGGGTGTTAACCACCTGGGGGAAAAAAAAAAAAAAAAGAAAAAGAAAAAAAAAGAAAAAAGGCGCACAGCCTATTTTAAGGCACAAGCTTCCATATGAATAGCAGTGTCAGCTTCCAATGAAGAAAGTAGGCAGCTGCATAGTTAGGTAAAATCAGCCCCAAGGTGTTTTCATTCTTTTATTTGGCTGTACCAAACATACTCGGGATGCAGAATGCCCCGCGCCAGGTCTGGTCATATGGCTGCGGAGTTTTAAACCACCGAGGTGTTTTACCTCATGGTCCTCTCTGTTTTCAGAAGCGTTTTACCTAAAATTCGTGGATAAACCCCGCATCTTGGTATTTTGATGTCGCGGTCGGTATCGTATGTACCCACATGAAGCCAAACTTACATATTACACATTTTAAGTGTAAGGTCCTGTTACGAAAGAAGTTCATACGTCGGCATTTCCCGATGTGCTGAACTACAATAGTGCAGGCAAAGTTTGAAACGACACCAGTTGCTCTTCGTCACTGGCTCCACCTCGCTGGCAGTAGGAATTTTGAATCTTCGATGGGCATTTTGTAGAATTCGGTATCTCCCCCCACCCCCATGTTTAACGAATATATTTTGCGAATACGCAAATTTTAACTACTAGATCATTCAAAGGTTCTCTAGTTTAAGGAAAGGTCTCTCCGTTTCTGAATATGGAATAAAAAATGCTTCCTAAGCACCCAAATTAATACGGATGAGGTTTTATCAGTTGTAATTCATTGATGTTCTCCTACCAGCAAATCACCTTCCTATATGACTTGTAGCTTACCTAAAACTAACTCGGATAATAATAAATACTTTTAGTTTTCCTAATTTTGTGTTTAAATTAAACGTAATTAAATCACATTAATGACTTTAGACTTGCTTTTTCCCACTGCTGTGTAAGAATAAAACTAAACATAACTTCTGGAGTGTCAGAATAAAGCACGGTCAAGAAAAAGAGTTTGTAAAGGTAGAGGTATTGTTACAGGTTACTACTTGCATCCTCTCCTCCGCCACTGAGCCGCGGTGGGTACCAAGAAGTTGAAACAGAGGAGAAAAACAGTCTGAGCTCTGTCTTTCCTGGTAAACGGATGCTAGGAAATCACCAACTCCTAAATAAGCAAATTAAAAAATCCCTGGTATTATTTCTCTAGGCTCTCTAGTATTTCAAAAATGCATTTGTCAAACTGATAAATTTAAAAGGAGTTACTAAAAATACCTCCATGAAAAATTCAGTTAATCCTGTGAAAATAATGTCTCCGTTATTAAGAATGAAAGACTGTAACTGCTTGATTATTGGTATCCTTTAACCATTCCCTTGGAAAAACAGGATGCTTTACCAGATCTTAAAGCTTCCGTTACTTCAGCCTTTTCCGATAAAACCCGCCCCTTACGAGAGGAGAGCTTTAGTAACTCCCATTCCCACGGGCTGGTAAATTCTAGCTCTAAAGTTCCTCCTTTGGATTTAGAGTAGAAGAAAGTGTTGAGACTGTGTGGGAGACTCCCACTGTTCCGTAAAGTGAAGCAGTTCTTGGGGAATTGGTAGGCAAGTGAGAGGAAAGGCTTGTGTGTTGAGATGGGGAGGGCACAGGGGCAGAGGTAGTTTTTACATGGGAAGGAAATCCAGCCGTAGCCGAGCGCAGTGCGAGCGTTGCAGAATGTCTTACCTCTTTTTACTTGTTAGAAGTAGCGTTCTCAGGTTTTGGTTGGGGATTTTTTGTTTGCTTGCTTGTTTTTTGTTGGAGTGGAGTTTTGGGAGGGGGACTTTTTTTGTTAAATCACACTTTCTAGTGTGACTTCTGTGTATTGCATAAAATGTCACAATTACGACTTATTATATTTCTTGGATATTTTTGATCCAACTCGCCTAAGTCCATCCAGATTTGAGTGACGGAGACAGAGCTTGCAGCTGCGGTGTCCCACTAGTAAGGTTCCAATTTTATTGAGAAGGTATTTTATAAATAAATACAAATGCTTGAAAAACAATTTTATTCAAAACAGACAGCGCTTTCAGAAAAATTATATTAAATTAAAGAAAGTTTCTAGTGTTTTCTCCTTTTAAAAAGGAAGGGGAAGACACCCCAAGAATCTTTTTCTTTTTAGCCGTAACTGTTACCTTGTAGTCAAATAAACCGATATCCTTTCCCTAAAAATGTCGATTTCCGCCGGCTCTGGGTCGGGAACATTTTAAGTCCGTGTTTCCTCGGGTGGCTCTCAGGCTGCCTCACGCCAGGAAGGAGGCTGGAAAAGCGGAGTTGTCAAAGGGGAAGGCTGAGAAATTGCCAGACCCCACGTACAGGGATTACGTTACTTAAGCCTAGAGTTTGCTTATTTAAATGTAGGTGTTGCTTTTAGAGTCAGTTTTAGGTCTCTCGTTCAGGTCTGAAATTCCCCATACCGCCTGAGTGAAGCCAGCAGATAGGTGGGCGTTTGTAGCCTGGGAAAAACAGGCATCCACGTAGTCGTAGTTTTGGCGGTTTTGCGTTTGATGGTTTGGGTCGGGTTTTTGTTTTGTGGTGGTTGGTTTTTTGTTTGTTTGTTTGGATGTTTTTTGGGGGGTTTTGTTCTTGTTGTTGGGTTTGGTGGGGTTGGTTTTTTTTTTGGTATACAGAAAAACTAAAACCACAGCAAAACCCAGGCGCCAGGTTCTCAATAACTACAAGGCTTTTAACAAATTAAACAGGAGTAGCCCTTAGGCCACTCACGACCGGACAAGGTGTGAAAAACCTGCTCTACACTGTAGCCAGGGAGAATGGTCCATCCCAGACTCTGGCAAAAAGTACCACGGGAGACTCTAGGACGACCTGTGTAGTCCTGCAGTCGGGGATCCTCCACCCGACTGCTTCGAAGGCAACGAACTTGAGAACCACTCTTGTGACTGTTTCGGTCCTGGGCTGTGGGTTAAAAAGATGCTAATTAACTCAAATTAAGTAGCACCCTTATAAGCCAGGTTTAAGGGCTGTGGTGCAGATAAGGGTTATTATCTGTGAAAGCCTCAGGTACCCCTGAGCCGCCCCTTAGCGCCGCGCCCCCGCCCCTCATTCCCCCTCCACCGTAGGGAGCGGAGCGGGCTCTGGCAGAGGCGGGAAAACCTAACCCTCCCTGGGTGCCTGAGGAGAGGCAGAGCAGGGGCAGGAACTACTCAGGGGCGCTTTAACAGTGGGCTGGGTGCGGCGCGGGGCTGAAGTAGATATAAAGCGTGAGGAGGGGGGCGAGCTTCGCCGGTGTTGCCTGGCGTCTCTGAGGAGCTGGCTGGGCACTCCTGGTCTCCTCAGGCTTCCGGCCGCGGCCGAGCGCGGAGGGGGCGGGGAGGCAGCGGTTGGTGAGGGCGGGTAGTTCAAACCCGAGCGAGGGAAAGCGGCGGCGGCCGCACGCGAGGGGCCGGTGTGCGTGGGGAGAGGTGGAGCGGCTCCTCGCCAAGGGCAACGGGCCCAGGGCCGGGCGGCGAGAGCTGCTGAAGTCGCTCCAGCCCGTCTTCACTCCTGCTCCTCGCCTTCAGCCCTGCTCGGGGAGCCACGCCGCCGCCTCAGCTGCATCCGCTGTAGGGCGGCCTCCAGGCTCTGCTCCTATGCCCACCGATTTGCCAGACGAGGGGGTGAAGCGGTTGCTTTGCTCGTGTTCGGCATCCCAGGTGGCTGAGACACCCTCGGGTGCTGGTCCTCAGCTACACCTCAGTTATCGCCATCGCTGGGTAATTAGGCGTTGTAGTTAACACGTATATGTATGTGGACTGAGAACTGTCTCTGATGGGTAATGTTTCTCTTGCACCTCTCTTTTCTCTCCACATCCTTTCTCACTTCAGGTTATCACTAGGGGTAAGCAATACTTTGAATACAGCACCTTTGCATGGGAAGATCTTGATTTGCTTCACAAATTACGGTAAGTGACCCATATCATGCAGATAGGACTTGGCTATGTCATCTTCAATATTATTACCTTTGAAGGTATCAATGACTTTGGGGTCAAAGAGCAGAATCTGTTTTTCTGCAGATGCCATATCTGTTAAAATTGCAGAGATAATACTTCTGTATCACCAAAAGTTTGTCTTTATCTGTTTTGTTAGCAGTGGTGAACAGTGATTAAAAAAAGGCAGAAAATGTCTTGTTCAATACATAAGTGTTCCGTGTGGATTAATGAGGAATGTAAATTACTAGGAATAGGTGTGCCTCCACCTAGAATTTAGGTCTAAGTTGGAGGCACCGTTTACATTGCCTTCTAATAACCAACATTCTTACCTCTTTAGGGTGCTTGGTAAGACTAAACTTGTTAGAAATTACTCCTTATCTAGATCTGTCAATCCTGTCCTAAATTTAGTTTGGGTCTCTGAACATGAATTTTGTCCAGTAAACTCCCAGAAAGTTTGCAGTTGATTTGTAAACTGATTTGAGAACTGCAAAATTAAAAATAGATACAAGAAATGCACAGAGCACGTAAATCTACATTTAGCGGACAGGAATTTTGTTGCTTCCTCTGTAACTGACCAGCAGTGTGACCAGCCTTTTCTTCCCTCCATGTCTGTTTGATGACATCTAAGACAAGGTTAAGAAAACTTTCAGAAACTAATTAAAAATCCCTAAATGAAAAAGGTGTGGTGTTATGTATCAAATATAGAGGTTGAAACTTTTCTCATGATAAAAAAGAAATGGTTATAAAGAGTAGTTGTTGTAAGAGGTTTTATTAGGCGTCTCTTATGAGTATAAGTAGAATCTTGCTCTATTATGAGATGTTCAGCACCTCTGAAAGACTTTTCCTTCTGTATGTGTAAAATGAGACCTTGTGTTAAATTAAATCTTAATTTGTACAGGTAGTACATTTTGGAAAAAAAAACATATACAAGCTTGAGGTGTATGCTGGGGTTTGTTGTAAACCATAGAATGGTTCAGGTTGTAAGGGATGCTAAAGATCATCTAGTTCCAAGCCCCTCCCATGGGCAGGAGCGCCTTCTGCTAGACCAGGTTGTTCCGAGCCGCATGCAAGGTGACCTTGAACACTGCCAGTGATAGAGTTTCCTCAACTTCTCTGGGTAGCCTGTTCCAGTGTCTCATTGCCCTCATAGTGAAGAATTTCTTCCTAACATCTAATCTAACTTTCCTTCTTTCAGTTTAAAGCCCTTACGCCTTGTCTTATCACTAAATGCCCCTGTAAAAAGTTCCTCTCTAGCTTTCTTGATCGCCCCCATTGGGTGCTGAAAGGCTACGATTATGTTTCCCTGAAGCCTTTCTCTTCTCCAGCCTGAACAACCCCCCCCCATCTCAGACTGTCTTCAGAGCAGAGGTGCTTCAGCCCTCTGATTATTTTCATGTTTACCTTCTGGACTTGCTCCAACATGTCCATGCCCTTCTTATTTTGGAGGCCTCAGGGCTGAAGGCAATACCCCAAGTGGGGTCTCACAAGTGTAGAGTAGAGGGTAAACAAGTAAAAATAACTATTAAAAAGTATGAATGAATGGAGAGGTATAGAATGAAGTATAGAGAAGAAGTGACATGAAGCTTAATGGACGGACATTGTTCACTCAGTGTCAATGGCAATTTTATTTACATTATCCTTTAATATTTTCTAACAGCCAAATCAATGTAGTGAACTCACAAGCTCCCCCTGCCGGATGCTGGCTCTGAACAGCATTATATTTGGCTTTTACTTGAGTTACCAACATTTCTTTAACTCTGCTATTCTGACCTCCCTTATAACTGCAAAATCTTATTTTGCTGTGATTTTTTTATATTATTTGAAACACAAGTTTGCTTAACTTATTTTACACTTATGTAATATTTTAGGTTTTTTCTATTCTCAGTTCTCTGTTGCCCCATAGAATGCCTGAGAATGAAACTCCAAGCATGAGGTTTTCCTTTTGTTGTTTCTTCAGCATGCTGCCTGAAAATTAATTTGACAAGCCTGGAAGCCTTTGGGCTTTTATTAAATGTGTGATTAGTTTGACTGTGTTTAAGGGAAATGTTAATATTTTTAAAGGCAAGTGTGGGTATGTGACTTTTTTTTTTGTGATTGAAATTTTGGACAGCTGTTACCTTCTGGCAGTTTAAATCTGTCTATCAACATTTTTGGAAGTAATATCTACTGGCAACATTTGCTAACTAACTGCAGTTCTCCAAAATTCAGCATAAAAATGGAGCTTGTATTCTTCTTGTAGAGTACATGAAGATAATGCCCTCTTGTTATGACAGGTTTCTTATAGGTCTTCCTCTTCTTACAAAAAGAAGAGCTACACTCATGTGGTCCTTTGTTTGTAGCATGAATAACTGACAGAAGTGCAGCAGTGCACTGCACAGAGATTTCATACCTTTAAAGATATAGGAAAAAGTTATTTTCTGGTTCATGACAAAGCCTTTTCAGCCTATTGCCTAAAACTATGGAATCACAGAATGTGTAAGATTGGAAGGGACCACTGGAGATCATCTAGTCCAACTTTCCTGCTTGAGCAGGGTCCTCAGAGTGCATTACTCAGGATTGTATCCAAGTGGCTTTTGACTATTTCCAGAGAAGGAGGCCCCACAAACTCTCTGGGCAGCCTGTTCCAGTGTTTTATTACCCTCACAGTAAAGAACTTTTTTCTCATGTTCAGGTGGAACTTTGCACCAGTTTCTGTCCATTGCCTCCTGTCCTATCAGCTGGCACCACCAAGAAGAGCCTGTCTCCATCTTCTTGACATTCTTCTTTCGGATACTGATAGACATTGATAAGGTCCTCTCTCAATCTCCCCTTCTCCAGGCTAAGCAGGCCCAGCTTCCTCAGCCTTTCCTCATAACTGGGGTGCTTCAGTCTCCTAACCATCTCCATAGTTCTACTGGACTCTCTCCGGTATTCCCTTGTCTTTCTTGAACTGGAAAGCTCTGAACTGGACACAGCACTCCAGGTGAGGCCTCGCAAGGGATGAGTAGGGGGTCAGGCTCACCTCCCTTGACCTGTTGGCAATGCCTTTCCTAATGCACCACAGGACACCCTTGTCCACAAGGGCACACTGCTGGCTCATGAACACTTCATTGTCTACCAGGACCCCCAGATCCTTCTCTGCAGAGCTGCTTCCCAGCAGATCGGTCCTCATCCTGTACTGGTGCCTGGGGTTGTTCTTCCCCAGATGGAGGACCTGCATTTGCCTTTGTTGAGTTTCAGATGGTTCTTCTCTGCCCATCTCTCCAGCCTGCTGAGGTCCTTCTGAAGGGCTGCACAGCTCTCTGGGATATCAGCTGCTCCTCCCGGCTTTGTGCCATCAGTGAACTTGCTGAGGAGGCATCTGCCCCTTCATCCAAGTCATTGATGGATAAATTGAACCATAGTGGGCCCAGAATCAACTGTTGGGGGACACCAGTACTTACAGATCTACTAAAACAGGGAGAAGTGATGCAGATGAAACCTTAAATGCTATTTGGAGTTGGTCCTGCAATAGCAAAGAAGTAATCTCTAATTCATTAAACACTACCTGAAAGCGATGCCCTTGTGTCTCCTATTTGTGCTGTCACTTATTTCATTGTGTAAAACAGGGAACAAGGCAAAAAGCGGAGACAGAAAACAAATGGGAAAGTAAGGTGCTTGTAGTGGTACGGGGAAGAAGGAAAGGAAGCATGCCAGACTTCAGAGTTTGTTGTTGTCTTGCAATTATTTTCATGTACCTGTCTTTCCTGGAAGAGTTTTTCTCAGTTATGTGTGTGGATTTTATTTAAGTGTGTTTGACCATACTGATATTAGCAAGATTGTGTACATCTTTACGCCAAGGTGTTATTCTGCTGTTTAACATCCTTTTTCTTTTGAGCTTCTTGTGTTGCTGTCTTCTTACAGTAGAAAACAAAACAAAGTATTTTTTAATATTGCAATAATCTTAAAAATGCCTTCTGTATGGGTTAAAAAATGCTAATTAATGACCCAAGGTCATCAAAGAATAGTTCTGCTTCACCTCAGTCAGACAGTTTGGGTTCCCACTGCTTGTGTTGAGTGACTTAGGACTAGATTAAGACAGGACTTTTGGGATATTAGTAATGTCTTAGTGTTTGGTGTTTAAGCCTCCTTTAAAAATTCCTACTTCTGTCTGTTTTGAAATTTCAGTTGCTATTTCTAGGCTTTATGTTCCAGAATATCAGTTTTAGAGGCCAGTAACATACCCCAGTAAAAGGTGCTGATACAAACTGTTGAGACTCGCAACCTTAATGTGAACTACTTTGGTGTCTGTAAGAGCAGCCCTCTTGCTGCATTACTCATAACATCTTTTGTATAGTTATTGTGCATAGAAAGCAGCGACCCAATGCCACTACGGTTAGGGTGGAGAAACTCTGCAGTGTATGAATGGCAAAAGTAAGCCTGGTTCCACACATCTTTTATTTAAGTGTGTGCATCAGCCACTTCTAACTTTTCTAGGAAAATATATAGTAGCTCTTAAATTCGATGTACCTGGTAAGTGGGTTTATAGTCAGTCATTTTCTTTGAAATATAAGCCTTCGGAACACTCAATTTACCCATAGAGATGAGCAAAACCAGAGAGCTTCTTTACAAAATAACATTTAAATGTTAAGGCAGATAAAAAAGCACTTTTCATTTTGTAACTAGAGGTCAAATTCATTCCCTCTGGGGACTCTAGGGATCTAAATAATAGGGAGACTTGTAGACTTGTGACTTCATGATTAATCCTCTCATTTTTCTTAAGGAGAAAATGCCTTTTGTCTACACTCACCTATTACCAGAGATTCTGCACTTCTACACAGTGCTGATAAAAATCTTGGCCCTACTGGAATGATGGGGAGTTTTGTTGCCAGTTTTGGCACAAATGAGCCTCTAGTTGCTGTGTTGCTTATTTGAAGTGTTTTTCCACAGGTGAGGACTGCCAGGGCAATTAGCTAACTGGATGTGTGTTTGATTTGCCTCACAGTATAATATGTATTTTAATCACTTATTCTAACCATGTACTTTCGTGTTTGTGTATAAGCACTGTTTCTACTGAGACTAATGAAGATACTTTTGTCATGACTGCTATCTTGATAGACTTACACAAGGCTTTCTCACTAATCTGAGGGGGGTTTGGTGACTGCTTTTATTGTTTGTTTCAGAAACAACAGTGGTATCTCCATTTACAAAGTCCAAGTGTCAAGCAGAAGATGTCAGACAGTCATCCAGTGAGCTTCAATATTCTTAAAAGAAATAGATTAACACCTCCCAGCAACAATTTTAAATACTCAAATTTTAAAGAAACCTGTTGCACTTCAGCATTTCTGGACAGCAGAAGCCATGAGTCAGTAAAAGATCCTGATGCAGAACGTGAAGAAGCACTGAGTGTAAGAAGTGTATCATTGCTACAAGAGCATTCTGAGCACATTCAGTCAAGTGCCTTCTTTCCTAGGTCACCATCTATTGAAAAAGAATTGAATTCTATCTCCTTATCAGAAGAAGGAGAAGCAAATAGAAGTGCAGATTTTTTTGAAACTCCTAAATCAAGTAGAAAAGGCTCGTCACTACGCAGGAGGCTGCTTCTACCCAAGACTGTCGAAGCTGGCACAACTGTAGGATGCCGTCAAAGACAACCTAGTTCTTCAGGAAGCATCAGGAAAAAAATATTCTCTTGTGTTTTGAGCTCTGAAGAAAAGCTTCCACAAACTGCTGCAGATTCTCCAGAAGATAAAAGTTACAAACCTCTGACAACTAGCACTTCAGAACCTGAGGACTCTAATTCTGATTCTCCGAAACGGAGGCTTTCCTTCTCACAGCAAAGGACTTCTACACTAGACGAGTCCCAGTGTACAGACCCCTTATTGTTAGAATCAGAAAATTTGTCTCCAATTCCATGTAAGGGTGTCACTGTTAATAACACTAGCAAATTCAGTGAAAATGTTCTTATGAGTGTTAATGATGGGGTGCTTGGGATTCCTACTTACAATGTGTTACCGGAGGCCAGTGAGGGTAAATTCCTGACTTCTATCACCAGTCCTGTAGAGAACTCAAACTTCGGACTATGTGATGTAAGCTCTCCCCCTGTTAAGGTGGCAAATTACCCAGATCTTTCAACACCTGAGGACAGCGGATATAATTCACTTCCTTTGGACAAATCAGGAGACTCGTTGTCTGATTATGAGGGATCTTTCCAAGAGCTCTTCCAAAAGCACAAAGAAGATTCCAAAACTTTAGACAGTAAAAGAAAGACAAGAAAACTTGAACGAGTCAGAAGATTATCCACTCTTCAGGAACTAGGCTCTCAGTCAGAGACGGAAGATAATCATGGCAGTCCTACTTCAATGCATATATTAACAAAAGAAAGAAACTTTGTCAGTGAAGATCATGAGTTAGTTCTAAAAGAACACCCTAGTAGAGACCTGGTTGTAAGTCATGGAGATCTCTCAAAAACTCCAGCTCTGAAAATAGTTCATGAAATTTGCTTGCAAAGACAAAGATTGCACCAAAAGCAAATCTCAGAGAATATTGATGGAACAGAAATATTTGCATTAGATCGTGTTCTTCCTGGACTTATTGGCAAGAAAATGGGCCTTGAAAAATTAGATATTTTAACAGAATTAAAAGATAGAAATTTAAGACATGTTCTTGCTATAGTTTTAGATGCTTTGACAGTGGAAAGTCTATGCAGGTAAGTACTATTGCTTCACATGCACAAAAAAAGGGAAAAAGATGCGCTTCTGCAAATGAATTAGAATAACTTCTGGAATACTGGGTGTTGTCAGTAAAATTTGTTTGTTTCTCAGAAAATTGAAAAGTTTTCTCCCTGTTAATTAAGTAGGTCTTTCTGTGTAGATCTAAAAATAAGTAGGGGAATTAAAAAGCTAAATGAACATGGAAAATTAGTAAATTCAAAACTAAATCACAGTACTTGTAAATTCTAAAGTATATTAAAAATTCTTTTAAGCCTAGAGAGTAATTTATTCTCATTACAAGTTCCCAATAATGCATAGCACTCAAAACAAGTTTTCTGTAATTTTTCTTGTGTATTTTATTTCCTCAGTTATTTCTAAGCACAAAGATGCTCAAATAATTTTGACTCATGGGCAATCTTCTAGAATAATTTCTAATAAATAGGAACTGATACATTTCACATAATGCTTTTTATTTATTTGTTGTTAATTACAAAGGGAATGGGTGAATAGATGAAAGTATAAGGGCACAGATGTTTTCAGAACTCTTAACACAAATGTGACTAGAAACAATCTTGGTAAGTGGCTTACATGGAGGAAGAAACTATTTAAGTCAATGATATGCTGTGCTATTTATGTTGCTGTTGTTCTCTAGACTCTTCTGTTATTCTTATACAGTGATACGTAAAGTATGAGATCTGTATTTCATAACAAAATGATGAACTAGTCTATAGAAGCAGTCTGTAAAATGATCAAAAGTATATGAACTCATGCAAAAATCTTTACCAGGTAGTCTTGCTATAATGACTTCTGCACTACTTGAAAAAATTTGAAAGTGGATAAATCTTTTATTTTTTCCAGCATTTGGAAAGTAAGCAAAAGCTGGCGTGAAATCATTGTACAAGACAGAAGTGCAGATAAGAGGAGAAAGTTGTACACGAAACAGCTGAAAGAAGCAGCTCGGGCAAGGTGGTTCTCAAAGGTGGGTTGTTTTTTTTTCAAGTGTGAAAGAAGATAGAAGGAAAGAGGAAACATCTTGTAAAGCTACAGAAAAGTAACTTGACAGAGACAGTTCCAAAATGAGCAGGTGATGGATTCTAACAGGAGAATGTAATGGTTCTTACTGCTTTTCGGTTGTCTGCAGTTGGACTACTAGTCTTTCAACCATGTAAGACTCTTACTTACCCTTTTGCCCTTTCTTGAGAATCCTGTAGGATCTTAGTTCTAGCTTTAGATTTTAAATTCTGCTCATACCATTGTACCATGCTGTTCCTCATTGTCCATTTCACTCGTCTGCAGTGCTGTAGGACCTGCTCTAGACTACTTCCTGATTATTTTCAGGTCTGCTTCTTTCACAGTGTATTTGTGGACATCAGAAGGATACATAGAAGGTTTTTTAAGGGGCATCTAGAAAATTAAGCATATTAATAGCAGTATATTTTTTTCAGATCTTCCACATGCTACATACACACTTGCTATTGAGATGTCCTAATTTAGAAACATGAGCACCAGTAGAGTGTGCAAAAAGATAGTTGTCTTTTTATCCTGCTCATGGGATTTGGTTTTTAATGATCTCTCTATTTCTTGCTAAATATAAACATTTAATGGTAAATACTTGCAGTATATGTAATTTTCTTTTCTTATCTGTTGTTGCAGAGGGAAAAACCCAAGCAAGTAAAATCCAGATGCAAATCTTAAAATAAAATCCTCATTTGCTCCCCCCTTTTTTTTTTAAATTATAAATTAACAGGAATATTTATTGAAGGCTGAAGATGCTGCTACAAGACTTAATATTCTCAATAGATCTGCTCTAAGGCCTGTTCAAGCTCAAGCCAGAACTCCTATTTTACAGACACCACCTTCATACACTGAACTTACACCTAGGAGATGCAGTTCTGTTCCCCACTCAGCTAGTAGGCAGGAAGAGTACATGAAAGTAGGTATCTAAGAAATGCTTCATTTTCAGTTTTGAGAAAGTTTTCATTTACAAGACTAAATAGCTCTTCTCTCTCTCCTCTTGCTACAGGTTGCTAAAACTCTGTTCACAGATGAAGCTCTAAAACCCTGTCCAAGATGTCAATATCCTGCTAAATATCAATTGGTAAAGAAACGGGGACTATGTAGCAGAGAAGCATGTGCATTTGAATTCTGTATTTTATGTCTGCATGCATTCCATGGGTCAAAAGAGTGTAATAGTTTATCTGCAAAACGGAAGAATAAAAAAGATGCTCCACCAGGAAGTGCCCAAAGCAAAAGAAATTTAAAAAGACTCTAAATTTGTAAGGCATGTAACTCCTTACATTTAACTCCTTTTACCCTTCCCCTAAATTCCTAATCTTGTTCCTATTCTTCCTAAAGGTATGCATTTTGAAAGTATCATCCCATTTGTTCTTGCTGACTTACCAAGAGAACCTCTCATGTATATATCTTCATTAACATAGTGTATTTTTGTTTTTTAAAAAATGAACATTTAAAAATGTTTTATGTCTTGTTTTACCTGTTGTGTAGTAGGTAGGAACTTACTAACATCTTAATTTTTAAATAAAGTGTCTTAAATGTAGTCTTCAGTATTTAGCCTACAGCACCTCATAGATGTTTAAAAATGTGATTCTTGTCTTAAAAGACTAATTAAAGAAAATTATTTCTAAAAAGGTCTTTGAAATCGGATTTATTTATTCACTTTAAGTTACAGTAACTGTTTTTAATATGTCTCAAAGCAGGGCAATATGTACATTTGCAAAAAATACTTCTATTTATATAAATGTTGATATGTCAAAACCAATATATTAGTTGTCTGAATTTTTTATTGGAAAAATTAATTTGTTCTCTTAGCCTCTGTAACAGAAGTCAATAGAATAGTAATTTATAAACTAAACTCATGCTTTGTGGATATTCTGTTGTACAGAATTTTTGAGTTTTATGAAGTTTTTGTCTTGAAAACTTCAGGTAATACTGTATACATTCACATATCTAAAAATCCTGTGGCATCACTTTTGCTGTTGTGAACTTACCTTTATGCTTAACTTTACTTCAGCTCCCAGATACCAGATCACCTTCACACTTCTACTTGAGCTAAAGGATTATCTACAGCTGGAAATCCCTCTTTCTCTAGCTCTAGTTTAATTAAGGGAATTGACGTATTTTGAACTAAATATGCTGAGCCATTATAGAAAACTAACTCAATCTATCTCTTGGACCTCAAACAGTTTTTGTGTTGTTTTGGTTTGTATCCTAGAAATTACAAACAGCTTGAAATACAGTAGACAGAAATGGACACAGTACTTCTATGGAGATATAATACCAATTGACTTCTACAATTGATATCGTCCTACTTGTCCTTTCAAAAATTTCATTTGTCACAAGCATCTTGCAGAACCCTTGTTTTCAGCTGGTATTTATTCCCCAGTTTCCCTCTGATGTTGTCTTTTGTGTTATATTTTTGATGAGGTTATTTTACTGTGTGTATTTGTAGGTAAGCCTCAACACTGAGCTATTTTAAAAAGTCTGATTAAAAAAACCCAAAACAACATCCAAAAAGAGCTTTCAAGTAAACCATAACCTTCGTATTTGCGTCTTTTAATATTTATTCACACATCCCTTTATTTTTAGTGTCTAAAATTTCAAGTAACCTCTAAGATTTTTTCTTATTTTTTCTTTCTTTATTTCTTTTTATGCAATGCGTGGATGTTTAAGCCCAATGGACCAGGATAATACACTTCAGGATGTTCTAGGAACATCACTTCTTATTTATCATCTGTTGTGATCTGTAATTTGGTTAGTACTTTTACCATTCTTGATTTCTGGCATAGTAGTCTGGAAGGAGGAGAGACAGCATGGTTAACAAAATGGTATAGAAGTTTTAACGCTAGCTCTATTAACCAAATGTTATCATTAAAGAAGAAGTCAAGCCAATATATCTGCCAGAAGATGCCATGTTTATTGCATGAATATAAGTATCAACACTTTAATTCCATACTTACCTGTGTTTGCTGAGCCTTTGCCTTGTTCTTAGGTTAGACTGGTAGCAACTTGAAGACTGCTCTGTCTATTCTAAGGGAACAGTTGAGGTGAAGGATTTGGGGGCAAGATAGGGAATATGGAGTATATGTGCATATAGGTTTGGATTAGGAAGAATGGGATTCATTACAGGGGAGGAGACTGCAAGTGGGACAATGCTTGAATGACTTGATTTGTTTAATATTTTCATTTCTCTAATTGTTTAGAATTTTAGGTGTTCAAGGTTTACTTAAAAGTTAATTAAGTTCAAAGAACCCTTGGATTTCTTCTTTATTCCTTAGGTATATAGTAAGTAAGTATACATTTTAAAAAATGTTTAATACTTTCTATTAACAGTTAAGATGAACAGCTTTCTAGAGAGGAAGTTATATTACACAAGAATCTGAATATATGTCATTTATAATAATTTGGATTAGTTTTGTTTCTTGCTGTTGAATTACCAAATAAAGTAGGGGATGGTAGTAAATGCAATGCAGATTAAGTAGTACACGTTGTAACACTTCAGACTGCTATTGTCATCACTGCATGTTACCTTTGCTAAATACCGGTATATATAAAATGTCTCAATTAAAAAAAAAAGCTTTAAATGCATTCTTGAAATTTATGGGCAAGTTATGATAGGCAATGAGAGTATCTAGCTCGCCTTCTGATGTGGAGTATTGCAGCACAATCCAGAAATACATGGGGTTCAATAGTTCTGAAAGGGTTACTGAAATAGGTGCACCTTTGAGTGGAAAACCATATAGGAACTCAGTTCAAGAATCAGTTATTAAGTATCTTTTCCATTTGAGAAAATTTGGTAAAGAGTTGTGTTACCTTTTGCTAATATCAGAACAATTCAGGGAGGATAGAGTAAATTGATTCTGGTACAGGCATTGTTTGTTTTTAAAGGTAGTATCTTTGATGTCTACAGCATCCATTCAACAAGGAGTAGTTTGAAAGGAAAAAAATACTTAAATCCTATTTCACAACTTTAAATATTTTTTTCTTCTTCTGGCATATTTAGAAGTTTCTTAGGTTTTTTTCCTTTCCAGTCTGTCTCAAAAATGACTTCTTGAATCACATATCTCTTGCTCAGTTCGGGCTATCATAAATGTAATCTAGTGATTACAAATGTAATCTATGCTCTGGTGTCTGGGTGAAGTGTGTTCTCTGTGGTAGTCATTGCTATACCAGAGGTGAGGGAAGTGAGAAAGCTAGACTTCTCATCTCTGGGTAAATGTGCTCTATGACAGTGAAATTGTGGGGTTTTGGGTTTTTTGGGGTTTTTTTTTTGGTGTTTTGTTTTGGTTTTGTGTTTATTTTGGTGGTTTTTTTTTTTTTAAGATTTCTTTTAAAATAAAGTTAGCTTTATGCCTTGACACAAGGGAGAAATAAAATAGTGATGTTATTCTTTACCTACACATTAAGTATATCTAATAGAACACAAGGTATATGATGACTATCTAATAGTTTGGGTGAAAGGAGTCGAAATTCTTTCATTATATGATGCTTTATTGACAGAAATTATGTAATTGGGGTAGGAAAGTGGAAGTAAAGAGTCCCTGTTAGTATGCTTTTTTCTCTATACTGTATCTCTGAATTAGTCTCCATCACATATCATGAAGCTATGAGTCTGGACTTCGATGAAACTGCAAAGGAAAACATAAGTTCTTCATTAAAAAACAAACAGCCAACACAAAACCAAACAAACCACCCCGGCACACCAACACCACCCCTAAACCCCCAAAATGACCCCCCACCTCACCTCTCTTCCAACTTGGTGGTTTTTACAGAAAACAGCTTACAAGTATCAGGGAATCTAGGGATTCACATCTAGTATCTTTCTTTATCTGCTGGGCTGAATTAATTCTTGGAGACCTGAGGTCAGGTGCTAGCACAGATAAGAAGGATGCAAAAGTGCTCCTGGAGTAGAAATGACAATGTTCAAGAATATTCTAGAATATCTTGCCCATGGTTATTCTCCAGCTCAAGGTTTCTTCCTACCACTGGCAACAGATTTTTGGAAAGGGAGGAGTGAATTGTCTTTCACTCTGGAACATGGGGATATAACGTTCAAGATAATATTTGGGTTAGTATACGGCTGCTGAAAACTTTATTTTTGCAATCCTTATTTCCCTTCAGACAGACATGATCTGTAGTGGGAGGAGTGACATTGCCTGCAAATGCCCAGGGAATGAATTCAGTTTTCTGACCATGACGGTTTGAGCCAGAACTGTGGGCTTAAATTCTAAAACAGAATTATTGGAAGTAACCTTTTGCTGCTGACAGATGTTGCTGCAAGAATTTTACATCATAAATCTTTTTTTTTGGAGCAGCGACCATAAACCTCAAGTGGTTTGTGAGAAGGAAATTGAAATTACTTAAGTCTCTGATCATGCTTTCCTTGGTGACAAGTATGGAAGAGCTTAGGCAAAAAATGGTTATAAATCTTTGGAATTGTTTATAGGCCAGGGAATGTTAGTATGTTTTATCACTAACTATCACGAAAATTTTGTTCATTAAACTAAGGAGCTCAACAACATATGTCAGATCATTTTCCTGTTCCATATATTAGTTATTCTTTGGAACACCTTAGGCAATTGAGGCCATGATGATTAATTTTAACACAAGAAGTAATTTTATCTCTGTTTTCATAGGCACATGAAGAAATAGAGCAATGTCAGATTAGAAAGGGACTCCCCGACTCTAGTGCCAAGCTCTTAGTCAGCTCCTCAAGTTCTGTCTTAAAACTGGTTAGAATACTCTTCCATTACCATGTTGGTGACCTATTCCAGATTTCTCTACTAGTCACTTAACCTGTTACCTTTTTTTTTAGCATTGCTTTTAAAACAGCTATTGTGTATATCTGATCCTTCTCTTAGACTTTTATTCACCAATATTATAATTGTTCTTTCACTGACAAAAATCCCCTGAATTTAGTCTCATCTCTTAAGATAATCCAACAACAGATGTTATGTCTAACAACTCCTCACTGTTTCCACTGGAATCTATTCTTTGAATCAATTCAACCAGTATTCCAAGTGAAACCTCCTCAAGACTTCGTATAATATTATGGCTTTCTTTCCTCTACAAGAAGTACTTTGACCAATGCATACTAAGATAAACATTTCTTTTATAGGTGTTCTGCACATTCACAGTTCAGTCACTTGGTGTAGTACTCCCACACTCTTCTCACAAATTTTGAAAAGATCCTTATTTTTTGCCATTAATTTCTACTGAACCTTAAATGTGTAACCTCATACTTAGTTTTTCTAAGCTTCAGGCTTTTTTCTTTCTCTGCTTGAGTCTTGTGATGATGTAGTATTTGATGTTATTATATTGTATTTTTACAGGTGAAAATTTTTTGTCTGTACTGAATCTTACAGGATTTTTTGATGCAAATTATCTAGCAGGTTCTGTTATCACTTGTCAGGCTCTGCTGTGGCATCTGACTGCTTTTTGGGAATGCTGTGTTTATTTTTAGTTAAACAAAAACAAAGCTTGTTTTCACTTTCTTACTTTCTAAGCTCTGATTAGTCGAAATACCCATTACAAAAAGACTTAACACATTTTTTCTCTTTGACAAGCTTCTGGAGAGTGTTAGAACCTACCCAAACTTGTCAGAAACCTAAATGCTAGTATGACCTTATTGAGCTAGGTGCTAATGGATGAATAGTAATGAAATCAACTCTTCAGCTGAAAATATTGATGACATGACATTTTAAATGAACTTATAAACACTGTCAAACATTCAAAGTGTCATATAAAAGTATATTTCTGACTTGAAGACGAGTTCAAGTGTTAAAAGCCCCTCTAATTTTCTCCCTCTGTGCTTTAATATTCATTCTGAAAGCAATTCTGCCACAGTGTTGTGTCTTAATTCTGTAGGCACCTTTAATCTCTCTGTAAGCAAAGAGGATGTGGAAACTGTGCATGTAATTCAGCTGCTGCTTTTCACTCTGGACTCATAGTGAAAAATCTATTTCTATAAACTACTTAAACTTAGATATTGTGTCATGACTAGAACCAGCTGAAGTGGTAGAAGGGTAGTAGCTTTGGAAAAAGATGGACAGCTAGTTGGGAAGCAGCACTACTGTAGATAAACTTGGTAATGCTTGGTAAAAGTTATCGTTTGGAGCTGCAAGATTATTGCTGAATTACTCAGCAGTTGTGCAGTGGTCTTCCACTTTAGCAAAAGTGTTAATTATCATCCCAAAGTGCTGCTGGTGCCTAAATGGAGGACTCCTATCTCACATTCACTGAGCAGACACTAAAGTTCCTAAAGTCCTGAATTGGGTGTGATACATTATTAGGGGCCTGAAGAACACATCTCCTACAAGTGCTTTGTTCTGCCAGGACTCAGTACCACAGTACCCAGCCTATATGTAGACCACTGGGATACAAAATGAAATTTACCTCTAGTATGAATATATCACATTTTCCTGGTGCACGTTTTGATGGATTAGATGCTCTGGAGATCGTGGCCATAGCGACATTTTTGGTTTTTAAAAATGAGTTCTGCTTGTGTTGCAAACATTCTTTCCTCTTTTGAAAAGATTTGTACAAAAGCAGCACTCCCATGAATATTGCAATTTTAGTCTTAATTTTCCTTTATCCTTATTCCCTTGTGTACTGTATTGTGATGTACAAAAACTATTTTTGGGATGCAGTTACCTTTCAGCATTTCTACTGGAAGTGTTTCTGTTAAGTAATTGTTTAAGACTCTGTATCCCAAACAGGCATAATATGAGAAAGTACGATGGGTCTCGTTTTCTGCTTCAAACAGAAATGCTCACTGGGACACTGTTTAAGTTCCTATTCTGGACTTTTTCCTTGGCTTCAATAATTGTCATAAAGTAGTCCTGCGAGAATGTCATACAACACAGAGTAGATACCAATAAAACAAACTAATTCTTGAGATGCTATGCTCAATTAACTTACTTAAATGTGAAACTATGTTAATGTTGAACTGCTTTCCTCACTGAAAATAGCCCTGAATTTCAAATGCTGATGATAAAATATCACAAGGGGGCACCAGAGGTTTTTCTTACAGAACAGAAATCTGGTTTTCCTTTGCTGTTTTACTCATACACACTGACGCAACCTTACAAATGCAAAGTATTTTGAATGGCTTAAAGCAATGGTGGCCATAATTCTTGCCCCCAGGAGCTGCATACCAAAATCTACAAGAGGAATGGGCATCCTGAGAAGCAGTTCAGATGATATTACTTCTCCAGGGCCTCCTTTACAAGGTGAAGCTGTGCTGGGCCTGCAGCCAGGTCCTACAGAAACCAGGCAAGATTATAGAATTATAGACTAGCCTGAACAGTGCCTCCTGGCTCAGTTCCTCTCTCAGCCACAGACTTGGATTATCCAGCAGTCTCCATGCCAGTCTAAAGTAAAAAACATAACTCTCTCATGGAAGTGTTGCAGTTTAAGCATTTGAGAAATGGTAGTTTCAGGAGCTGCAAGCTATGGACTTTATTCCCCAATTACAGAAAATATATTTGATAATAAAATCCAGTGTGGTTTTATGAAGTATGAATACTGTACAAGTGCCTCCTCTATCATTATTTTTAAATGATCACAGGAAAAATATTGTATGCATTTTATTCATACTTAATTGATGCTCTGAGGGCTTTAGTAAACAAGAAGGGGAAAACATTAACCTTTTTGAACTCAAATTGGAAAAGACTAAGTATTCCCATGTAACATATTTTAAACAATGTCAGAATAACAGCGCTGCTTTTNNTTTTTTTTTTTTGCCTGCTAAATGACGACTGGGTGAGAATTTGGTAACTTAAAGTGTTCTTTATTTTTTAACTAGGTACTCCTGAAGTCTAGGAGAGCAATAGGTAGTTAGGAAATAGGTAGTTAGGAAAATACCTACAAAATAAGACAGCTGTAATTTTTGGATGCTTTTCTGAAGCATTACGGAAATCTTAAGGAGCACCTACTAGTTATGGATTCTCATACAATTCTCAGCACCTGTTGAGTAGACACTGCTGTGTTCTTGAAGTGGAGGAACATGAAATACTTTTCTTTTTTTCCTCCTGATTCTTTTTCTCTGCGTGATCAGTCTCCCAATCTGTTTCATCATAGAACTCCACAGCAACCACAGCAGTGTAACAAAAATGTGGGAACTGGTGGTCAGTGAGATGTTTTGTCTCAAACAGCACTGCTGCTATCCAGACTTGATGCATCAGTAATATTTCACTTGGATAACTCATCTGGGGAATCCCGGCTTTGGGGACTGCTATTGACACCTGCTTGACAGCAAGGAAGGGAGGACGTGCATGCATTTAGTGTTTCTTGTTGGTATTTGACACCTACTGGCAGGAGATGATCTAAAGGATGTGTTTGATGTTACTGGCATATGCCATTCCGATCTGCTGAAGCTTCTTCGTTATGCCTCTTGCATTGGACCTTTGGTGGACTGGAACACCTGTGAAGCCATGATCAAGAAACTGACCTGACATAAACCAAGCTGTGAGTGACCCCAGAAAAAAAAAAAAAGTAATGAAATTTACTTGCACAACTAGAAGTAGGAAATGGTAGTAAATTTGAAAAGCTTAAATTAGCGCAGCCAAAATATATTACAAACTGTGACTCCAGTTTATCTACATGGAAAATAGATAATAGACAGTAACAATGCAATCTTTTGTACATAGTGCCAAAACTTTGGATACGTCCCCTGATAGTGAAATCTCTGTGAGGAATAACTGTCACAGTTTCTTCTGATCTGTATCTATATTTCAGCTGAAAGATATGCTACATTAACTGTAGTAGGGCTGCTAGCAAAAAACTCTCTCTGCCTTGCTGTAGACTTATGCACCATGCCAATGTTTTTATCTTGTATGTGGTTTGATAGCTGTGGCTCTAGTAATTTTTTCCTGATTTTCATTCTGTCTTTGCAGAATTACTTTATTTCTAATACTTTATTTCTAATAATAATTTCTAAATAATTTCTATATTTCTATTATTATNTAATAATTTTATTTCATAATCTGCTAAATTATTTTTTCAATTAAGTATTAATGCTCCTTTCCAAAATTAGGAAAGGTAGTGTGACATTCTCTTAAAGCTCTAGGAGTTATGCCTTAAGACACTAATAGAAATTTATGAAGGAATCAGATGACTGAAGGTGTGTATGCAGGAGGCATACACACTACTTGGCATGCAGGAGGTAGTAAGGGTACAAATGTATATCACAAATTGCTAAGTGGTC
>VYXC01010460.1:553509-599465 GCA_013397175.1 Platysteira castanea | reverse complement strand
AAAAAAAAAAAAAGTAATGAAATTTACTTGCACAACTAGAAGTAGGAAATGGTAGTAAATTTGAAAAGCTTAAATTAGCGCAGCCAAAATATATTACAAACTGTGACTCCAGTTTATCTACATGGAAAATAGATAATAGACAGTAACAATGCAATCTTTTGTACATAGTGCCAAAACTTTGGATACGTCCCCTGATAGTGAAATCTTTGTGAGGAATAACTGTCACAGTTTCTTCTGATCTGTATCTATATTTCAGCTGAAAGATATGCTACATTAACTGTAGTAGGGCTGCTAGCAAAAAACTCTCTCTGCCTTGCTGTAGACTTATGCACCATGCCAATGTTTTTATCTTGTATGTGGTTTGATAGCTGTGGCTCTAGTAATTTTTTCCTGATTTTCATTCTGTCTTTGCAGAATTACTTTATTTCTAATACTTTATTTCTAATAATAATTTCTAAATAATTTCTATATTTCTATTATTATTTATAATAATTTTATTTCATAATCTGCTAAATTATTTTTTCAATTAAGTATTAATGCTCCTTTCCAAAATTAGGAAAGGTAGTGTGACATTCTCTTAAAGCTCTAGGAGTTATGCCTTAAGACACTAATAGAAATTTATGAAGGAATCAGATGACTGAAGGTGTGTATGCAGGAGGCATACACACTACTTGGCATGCAGGAGGTAGTAAGGGTACAAATGTATATCACAAATTGCTAAGTGGTCATTCCAAATTCTGGTTCATTTTTCAGGTATGTCTCTGTATTCCTCGAATGTTTTTCAAGTCCCATATTAAGCAAATGGAAATCAAACCTCACTTAAAACCTTTAAATTTGATAAGACACCTCTACATTGTCCTGATAGAACAAGATTATCCTTGGGCTCATTGGCACCATGGACAAGTCCAGAAGTATTCTCCAGTGACCATCTGAATATAGACTTCTGTAGAGGTAAAGCTCTTTGGACTTCCCTCTGAGATTCTCCTCCAGTAGTTAAAGGTTTCTAATGTCGACAACCCAAAGCTAAGTTACATTTCTTCCTTTACTGTTTGTGGAATCATAGAACGGTTTAGGTTGAAAAAGCCCACTAAGATCATTGAGTCCAACCATTAACCTGGCACTGCGAAGCCCACCACTAAACCATGTCCCTAAGTGTCACAAGTTCCTTAAATACCTTCAGGGATAGTGACTCAACCACTTCCCTGTATAGCCTGTTCCAGTGCTGGACAATCATTTTGGTGAAGAATTTTTTCCTAACAGCCAATCTGAAATTCCTCTGGCACAACTTGAGGCTATTTCCTCTTGTCCTGGGATACCTGTGAGAAGAGACCAACCCCCACTCACTACAACCTCCTTTCAGGCAGTTGTAGAGAGTGATAAGGTTTCCCCTGAGCCTCCTTTGCTCCAGGCTAAACACCCCCAGCTCCCTCAGCTGCTCCTCACAGGACTTGGGCTCCAGACCCTTCACCAGCCTTGCTGCCCTTCTCTGGACAAGGTCCAGCACTCCAATGTCCTTCTTGTAGTGAGTGGCCCAGAACTGGACACAGCACTTGAGGTGTGGCCTCACCAATGCCACATACAGAGGGACAATCTCTGCCCTGGTCCTGCTGGCCACACTATTCCTGATACAGGCCAGGATGCTATTGACCCATCCTATTTTATTTTTAAGTGCTTGCTTTTTTGCTTTTCACCTAGACTATCTTAAGAATATTATTTCTCTCCTTTTCAAATTCTTTTGACTGCTCATATTCCCAGTAACAGTTTCTTCAGGTGTTTGCACTAATTTTTTCTGACAGCCATAGAATTGCATTAAACTGCGCCTGTAAACTGGGACTATCAGATTCAACACAGAGGCCATACCATCACCACAGGCAGCCTCTGTGTTTTTGCCAACACAATAATTTAAGGCGTTTAAGGGCCAGCTATCTGACACTGGATTTGTACTTCCCTCTCGTGATCTGACTCCCACTTCGGCTTTTCTGCAGTCAATATTTGAATAGGTTTCCTAGCACCTGTTTTCAGTGTATGTGACTTTCAGATACAAAACTAAAATCTTCGTGGTAATCATTCAAAAAAGAAACAGCAGTTACATCCAACTAAAGTTGGATTTCTGTAAAAATATTTAGGTATTAAATGTATCACAGCAAGAAATGCCCTCTTATATCTGAGATGCAGTGTTTCTATGGAAAATCAATATCTGCCCTTGAGTATCTCTCCAGAGGTGTATCTGCATCTTTGTCATTAGTATTTGCTACCTTTTGCAAATTACATGAAAATTCATGACTTCCCTATGACCAGCGCCAGGAATCAAACACTGGTTAGCACCTACAAACACAAGTGTGGATTTGGATTTAATAAAGCAATCCATTTTACATTTTGTCTTTACCTGAGCAAGTCCCAAGGAGGCTTGTTCATCCAGCAAGCTGGTACAGTTTATACCTGTGGTTCTTTGAGGGCAAAGTTGTCTTAGGAGTTTTGATCTGCTTTGCCTGGGTAATAGCCTGGGTAATACTTAGATCTCCTTACCCTGATAAATGGCAGAAAGCATAAATTTCAGAGATTTGTGGAGGGCAGATTGAAGTCTTGACTGAAAGTTCACCTCTCCAAATGGTTCTTCATCAATACAGAGGAGCGAAATGCCAGCAGGTATGAAGTGGACCAGTTGATGTTTTCCTTCCATTTGCCTTCCCGTGCAGTCTCTTTCTGTGATGGCCTTTTGATAGATTACCATTTTCTCAAACTTCTAACAATTTTAAACCTACTTTTAGTATTTTTGCTTTCTTTTGTCTAATATTTTATGGGTATCACCTTTTTTAGAACTTTTTCCCCATCCTGTCTAGCCATTCATCTTTACTACAGGGTAAGATGCTTTTTGGGATAGATCACGACTTTGACTATAGTTATGAAACATCCTGTAGGCCTGCAGATCTGCTAAGCTAAATCATAATAAAAATAAAAATAAAATAAGAGCATGGAAAGAAAGAAATGTGAAAAAGGAGGAAAATGAGCTTTATCTTTATATCTCAGCTTCACTAGCCAGTGAACTTTTAACTGGAAATATAAAATCAGGACTGAAATGCACACACATGAAGTATTTGACCTAAATGTGTGTTGTTAACAAAGATAATGAAAAAACGATGATGACCGTTAATAGATTCTCCATGAAAGAGTACAGTGTGTATTTTTTGATGAGCTTAATCCTAAATGTAATCTTTGAAGCACATTGAAACAGCACAAAGAACTAAGAATTTTATGTCAAAATATACCTGATGACAGAAGGATAGGAAAAGAACCTTTTTTAATATTATTTTTCTTAATTGACTCATTTCCAGACTTCAGTTGTTTCTGAGGTATCTTGTAGCTTTCACTTCTAATAATAAAAAAAAAGGTTCATGCATCGTGTTTCTGTTGTATTTTCTTCAAAAATTGCAAGCAATTAGGGAAGTTTAGGAGAAAGTTATACACTGTAGACTATGTTTATACCTACATCAGAAAGAAAGAGGGGCAGGGGGAAAATGAGTGGAATGAACATTAGCTTAAGCATTTAAAATCATATTAAGCAGTTGGGTTATGAGACAATCCAGGCTCATAATACAATGGAGTGCAATTCTTCTATCAGTTGAAAAGGTTTAACTTTGTGTTTTATGGCTGTTATGCATATTTCTCTTACAAATACATCAAGTATACCTCTTTGAAATATTTCGTAGTGACAATAGAATATGTCCTGATACACGGCCCTAGGAAATTTGATATTAGCTTACTGTTTGTCATGTCTTACTGAATAGAATCTGCATACAGAGGATGTAAGAATAGTTAATACTTCATCAGAATGCTGATATTTAAATTGTCAATAACTAACTTGTCTGAATCTTTTTATTTTATTCTTTACTTTTGTTGAATATGCTCTTTATATATATGAAACTTCTGGCTGAAATGCGTACCTTGAATAACAATTATTCAGCTTATCTCTTAGGTCTTTGGAAATACTATTGTCCCCTTAAGGGACACCCCCCACCCCCCACCCCGATCCAAAGCACCCTAAAAAAGCTAATCAGACAGCTAACAATAGTCCATTAAGACAATTAGAAGAAGCATTATTCTGGCATTTAGCAATTAGATCAGTGATTGTATTTGGGCAGGCATCCCCAGGAGTAGGAATGCACATCTGGAGTAGAGGGTGCAAAATATCATGTGTTTTTACGAGATGAAGCCATTTTCCCTGCCTCTATGGTAACAGATTTGCTGCTTGTTCGTTATTAACACTCATCAGTTCCTGGACTTTAAGCTGCAGTCCCTGAGCGTGTGCATTTGTTCTGTTTTTACTTAATCATGGATTCCACCAAAGTCACGTATGAGTTAAAACAAAACTTTTTTTCACAGTTGAGTGGTACAACTGGATATACAATTCTGCTCTGTGAAAGGGGACACAAATGATAGTTTTTTGGGAATGGCAAGGTCTTGGTGCATTTAGGGCACTTCCCCAGTCCAGCTGATGGATTAGGCTTCTCAAAGGAGCCCTTCATGTGCCTAGCATACATGACATCTTGTACAACTAATCCCAGTGGGATTTTTGCCAAGCTACCTAAAGCACTGCTGGTCTGCAAATAAGCAACGGCAGAGAACCTTTAGTGAACTTTCATGCCAAAAAATCCTGAGGGATTTATGCAGTTCTAGGATAAGGTACTTGCTAGGTAGGATGGTTTTCAGATCCCAGTTGTGAAACATCTAAATTCCACTGAAATCCTCACATAGGAGCCTGGTTTCCTTCTTTGCACACAGCTTTCGCTGACCCCACCAGAAACGTGACTTTTTCTTACATGCTGGAGCAAAGGCAGAAACTAACATTCTGAGAGTGTTTGGTTTCATTTCTGGCTGCAAGTATTCTCAGATTTCTGGTTCTTAGGCATCTCTTTTGGGACTGTCCTCCCTCAGGGAGCGCGGTGCCGGGCCGGGAGCTACCCGGGCCCTGTTTGCAGCGCCATGGCAACGGCGCGGCGGCCTCAGGCCCCTGCCGGGCCCGGCGACCGTGGCGCTGCTCCCGCGGCTCTCCGGGATCTCCGCTCTGCAGCTGGCGGCCGCGGGACCCAGGATGCGGTCCAAGAGGCTCACCACCGGTACGTCGCGCTCTCCCCGCAGGGCTGGGCTGGCTCCGGGGCGCACGGGGGCTCGGGCCTCGCGGTGGCGGCCTCAGGTACAGAGACTGCGACACAAAAGAGCGGCATTTTGAACCGACGGGTTTGAACTTGCCCGGCAGAATTCATCACTCCGAAGAGAGAACTTTAGTCCCTTCTTCAAATGGCATCACTAAAGACAGGATATTCTCCTGGAATGAATGAGATTTGATTATTGGGGAACACAATTGCATCTTCTTAATTTTATCACATGATTAGTATTATTTGCTATTCAAAGCTTTGAGAGTCTCTTACAAATTTGTATTTTCATTAAACTCCCAAGCTTCTAGTTATCAATTTTGCAGAGGAAAGCTGACATGAAGTTAACTGATATGTATGAGAAATGATATAGTTAAATAATACTTGAATTATATTTAAATAATTCTTGTGATAGTTAACCTTTTCATGCATGGGTCAACCTTACTGCATATTCTTAGTTTATTTTATTTCTTCAGACTAAGTTATTTTACTTCAGAATACCCAGGACAGTTGTCATGCCTCACTACTTTTTGTTTCTGTATTGTAGTTGAACGAGCTTGACTGTATTGCTTGGATAACATATGATATTTAATATCTTTTTTTCAGAACCTCCATGTATAACAGAAGAAATGTTAGTAAGTATGCTTATAAGTCTTGGTCATTATTTTCATCCTGCAGCTATGGAGCAAAAAAAGCAAAAAACCATTGTGGAAACCAGTCTGTTTTCTCATTTCTTTTTTGTAAGTATGGATTACTGAGCAATTTCTTAAAATCTTGTCAGACAAAATACATAGTCTGAAAATAATTAGAAAAAAGTAACAGAAGACTATGGAGAATAAAGATGGAAATGAATGTGAATTAGGATGAAGGAAGGAAACAAACAACTGGAAGATTCAATATGACAGGTTTAACAATCTCCTTACTTTACCTTTTCTGCCCTTTGCTCATAGCTCATTGTAGGATTTACTTGATGTTTGTCTTCTTGTTTGAAAAGTATATATGTTTGTCTGTTACCTCATAAAAAATGACACCTTTAATGTTGCGGCTCAGGCAATGTTTGCCTCTTCCCTGTTTTGGATGCCTTTGTCACTGTGTATTTTAAAGTATAAATTTGTTGATACTGCTTTTGGGAACCTCTAGATACTGTTTTATTTATAGTGCTTATTACCATAAACAGAACCAACATAAGCATAAGTTTTGGACCAAGTTTTAGCACACCTTAACCTCCAGTTGCAATTCTAAGGTAGCTTTTTCTAGTCATAATTTGGAGTGTGCAGCAGGAGAGATGGCATGGGAAGAAATGAAACCAAATGGTTGACACAAAAATCTAAGCGATAGTATTGTACATGCAACTCCATAACCTATTATGTGCACATACAAAAGTGCAACTATGATTTCAAATGAAAATAAGACTGCCTACAAAAAACCCAAAAAACCAGAGGAAAGTATATAATATATAGATGCAGTAAGTAATAAAGCTTACATTTAGAAGATCATAAACATTTTATCTCTTAATCAACCACTGTGCTTACATTTCTTGCTGTTATATGGGACTACAGAGAATTACATCCTTGGGAAATTAAAAACATGTTACCTGCATATTCCTAAAGAGCTTATACTTCAGCCAATAATAATTGTTTTGAATAAGTCCTTTGAAACAATAAAATATTTTCATGATATGTTATCATATCTACTCCTATCTCGAGATTCATCCTTGTCAGTGTAAAACCAAATATGAGGCTGACTATAGCTTGTTTCTAATTAATTTCTTTTCTTAATTGTGTTAACAGTTGCAGAATTGATGTTTCTGGATCTGATTGCCTATCGACATTAGTGAGAGGATTCTCTGTTGATTTCAAAATGAGTTAGACACTTTGGTAAATTCTATTTAATCAGTGCCCGAACATCTCTAGGTCCATGGCACTGCAATTGCATTGGGCCACAGGCCTGTGATGCAAATAAAGCATGAAAGCCTTGCTTTCAGCACTAGCAGCATTTTCTGGTGAGCGTGAGCTACCTTGCCTGTCCTGTATCAGTCATAACAGCAACCACAAGTGCTAAGGAATAAATGCTGGCAGACTAGGGCCAGACAAACACCATCAGATCTAGTCCTGACTTGTCATGCATGTTATCTTAGATTTCTTCCTTATCTGAGCACAAGCTATCTGTATTTAGGTTAGACCACTGGGGTTTGGATCAAGATACTGCCTGCCTGTACTCTGTGCATAACCTCTCTTTAATGCTATTCCTCACTAGCACAATTCAATGCTATGAGCTTAAGAAAGAGAGAAAAGATTTTTGTTGCAACACCTTTACTGCTATTGGCAAATATGTTAGATTTAAGTGCATTCTCCTTGCCTTGCAAAGCTGAAATTATAGAATATTCCGGAAAATGAAACTATTAAAAATTATTTAAGTGTCTTCAGTATACTGAAGACACATATCTGGAGACCAGTGGAATAAGGTTCTGGTTTTACCCTCTGCTGAATTGAAATGGGGATGGTGGAGATACTGAGAACAGTAAAAGTAAGACTTGAAACCATACTTTTGGATTTGTCAACAGCGAAAAATTAAACTTCTAGTCTACAGTTTTTGAGTCATGTTAGCAGGATTTTAAATGCAGGGGTCAGAAAGGATACAAAAACACCTGCAAATGCAGTCTTCATTTCGGTTGAGGTCAACAGGAAGCCTCCCAGTTCTGTCAAAGTATGACATACACTGCTTGCTTGCTGAACCAAATTATAGGTTAGTGAACTCCCTTTTAATCCCCAAACATCCCAAGCAGCAGTGTGAAAGCAGAAGATGACCCTGGTGAAATATTATATTCTCCTTCTTCCCAAGTACAAGAGAGAAAGGTACATGTGGGGAATTTCTAGACTGTTAGCTTATGCACATTTTTTTGAAAGTTAACATGCAGACTTTCAGCATCTAGAAGCTGTTGGGTTTATGAAGGCTTTATCTGTAAGTTTATTGGTAAAGGATTTACCTTCATGTGTATGTTTTAAATTGCTAAGGACCTTGGCAGTGTGCAATGGCTAGAATATAACAGCAATGCAATGACTTTATTCTCAAAAATGGGAAATAATATTTTGCAAAAGCTTCCATGTCATAAAAAATGGAAAAAATACTGTTTGAGGCAATAGTGCAGTCAAACCATGTTAGCACAGATTATTACAAGCCATGCTTTGCGGTTTTGTCTCTCTATAGGAAGAATGCTTAGCCACAGATGATATGCTTGTGGATTACTTTAATGAATTTTTGAGTCTTCCGGTAAGTACCTTACAGAAATCCCTTGCAAAATACAAGAAATGCCTTACTAAGATTAAGAGTAACTTAATCCATCTTGGAAAATTTTATATTTTGCCACTTGCTACTTAAATGACTTTTACAATATATCTGCACTTGAATGGTAGCAACTCTTACTGCTCAATGTTATCATCAGTAAGAATAGCCCAGTATCTGGACTTCTGGGGACAGATGTTATCTTGCTAATTTACAGAATTACAGAAAGGGTCAGATTGGAAGGCAGCACAGTGAATCATCCGGTCCAACCTCCCTGCTCAAACAGGGTCATCCCAGAGCACATGGCACAGATTTGCATCCAGTTGGTTCTTGAATACCTCCAGTGAGGGGGACTCCACCACTTCTCTGGGCAGCCTGTTCCAGTGCTCAGTCACGCACACAGTAAAGAAGTTCTTCCTCGTGTTCAGGTGGAACTTCCTGTGCCCCAGTTTTTGCCCATTGCCTCTTGTTCTATTGCTCGGCACCACTGAGCAGAGCTTCGTATCATCCTCTTTATAGATACTGATAGACATTGATGAGGGCCCCTCTTACTTGTCTTTTCTTGAGCCTGAACATGCCCAGCTCCCTCACCCTTTCCTCATAAGAGAGTTCCTCCAGTCCCTTAGTCATCTTTGTAGCCCTCCACTGGACCTGCTCTAGTAGCTCCATGTCTCTCATGTACTGAAGAGCCCTCGACCTGCTGGCAATGCTCTTCTGAATGTACACCAGGCCTTCTTTGTTTATGTATTTAAACTTACGTAATTAATCATTTATGTATTTAAATCACAGTGCACTAAAATAATATGAATAGGAAATGAAAAAAACACATAAATACTTATTTAAAAGGTGTCCACTTCTATTACAGTGTCACAACATGACAACATAACAAATATTTGTCCTTTTACAGTTTTCTGGCAATGTATTCAGTGATTAACATTTAAGCTTAAGAACAAACTCTTTTTTTCCATGGCTCAGAAGGTTTCAAAATTGGCACTTCCCTCCTCTTCCTCTCCCATTTGCAGCTAGAAGGATGCAGCCTTACCCTGTATTCTGTGTGCTCATCCAGTTACAGTTAAACCATCATACCCAGTACTCTATATTTAACCAGTTCTCCTATATTGTGCTCCTTCTCCCTATCAACTAACCTGCCTCCCCGCACTCTATTGAGAGTCACATGTACAGTCCTGCTCCCTCAACGTGGCAACCTCATCCAGTTTCATCTTAGAAGCCTTGGCCGTGACACCTTACACTCAGAGTCCCTTGCCAGGTGGCACAGGCCTTTCCACAGTGTCACTTGTGGCTCCCACTTGATATGCCACAGAATTGCTACACAGCATGTGGTGCCTTCCTAAGGCACCACAGTCCAACAGGCTACACTACAAGAACACATATGCATTCTACAGTTTGCTTGGTAGGAACCACTGCCAGCATTAGGAGAGGGCAGAATATTTGTTGGTGCTCCTTGGACCTCAGACTTCAGTGAAACCACTAATGAAATAAGTTCAGTTGTGATTCATAACTGTATGATTTGGCTTACTAAATTGAACCAGACATAGCTGTCTCTCTAAGCCACAGCATAGATTTGGGTAAATGTACACAGCAGGGAAATTGCACTACTAAGGATGGTAGAATGGGTTCCTCATGCCAAATTTAATCCTAAAATAGAATCTGGAGGTGTTAACTCTATGTCAGAGTGTGAGTTTTGTGCACAGCATTGATACTGACTTCTTTCAGGAGCTCAGTTTTTACATACTTTCACCACACTGCAAGATTCCGAAGAGTATGCAAAGCTAGAGAGACACAGATGGAACAAAATGTGAGGTGAGAGGGCTTGTTTTTTTCTTTCTCCAACACCTCCACCTGCCCAGCCTCTCCCCCCATCCTCCCCCCGCAGCTGCCTTAGGATATCTGCCTAAATCCAAGCCTAACTGCTTAGGTTTTAAACCCAGGCCTTCTTCCATGTGCCAGATTGTTCTTAGCAGAGGAATACCATCCTCCATGCCTTTGCTGCTTATTTGAAAACTATGCTTCAAGTTTTCCCCAAACTGCAGAGGATGGAGTGGGTAAGAAGTTCAGCCTTTTTGGTCTCTTGATCTTCTTGGACAGACACAAATTTCAGGACATTTGTTAGATGCCAAAATTCTCCTTGGCCTCAGAGATCTCCTCAGCCCACAGTCCTGGCGCAGCTCCGCACCTCTGAACTGCAGCAATTGTCCAGGCACTCCTGATGGTTCTGGAAGCCCACAGAAGAGAGTTCACAGTCACTCCTGAGTAAACACTGTTTTATGCTGGTAATCTTGATAGGTTTCTAAGATGACGCATGGTCTGTCTTCTACATATTTACATATCTTCATGAAAACAGATGCTCTATTAGCTATTTTTAACTGTAATGTTCTCATAATTGGTTTTATTTTCTCTTTGATCTTTTCCTAAGGATTTATCCTCTTCAGGATTAAGTTCTATTAATGCCTTGAGTGCTGCGGTTTGAATACCTTACATTCCCGATTTCCCTCTCCTTCTCAGAAGGCTTCTACTAAAACAGTGCATTGAAATTTCCATTGCTTTATTCTTGTTGTGCTTATACACTGTTGCCTGGAAACAGTATTACCCAGGTGTGCTAGTAGTTAGGCAACAAGTTAAACTGAAAATATTGTGAGACTTGATACAAGAAATCAGGGGGAGCATATGCTTATTTTAAGGGACTGCCTCTGCATTGATTTATAATGCACCATTAGCAGATGGAAAATTGTATCACTGGGGACTTGCTATAGCAGCAACAGGTTTTTCATGTGGGTTTTTTTTTGCTTTGATTTACAGTTTATCCCTTAGTGATCATCTTGTTATAATGACATTCAATGTAATCTGACATAAATATCTAGGTATTCCAAAGAACTATATACTGTAATAAAGTGTAATTTATAGAAAGTATTTCTGAAATACATAATACAAAAAACCTCAGGAGGGCACTTGTTGCCAGTAGTAGAGTGATTTCACAGTAGCAGAAACCAATTACATGACACACAAATGAGTTACACCTTCCTTAGTAACTAATGTAAAATGAAAGATTTAAGAGAAACATTGGCCTGGATACATTTCCACTTCTAGGAGTTCAGGCTAGAATTCGAATCTCTGATCCATGTATTATAGGCTATGTTTAGTCAGGAATGAAGATTCAGAAGTCAGAAATCGCCATCCAGCTCAGTGCTGAAGGCAAGCACAGTAAAGTCAGCTTGTTTCTCCTGCACTCTACAAGCTGCTTGCTGCTCATTCCATCCTAAGTCTGTGCTGGGTCTTACCTGTTATTTTTCAGTTGCCAGTGATCCTGATGAAGGCACACTCCTCCTCTTTGCAACCTCAAGGAGTTGCACTAGAGACAAAAGTGTTACCTTGTGCTTCAATTCAAACACATTCAGGAGATGACGCTTTGGTGGTGAGTCCCTGGTTGCTGGTTTCCCTTGCAGCAGAAATCTACTAAGTGACCATAATTTTATCAGCTTTAGATTTGAAGAATATTTCTTTTGAACATTGTTCTCACTGTAAAAGCTCTGCTCCAAGTAGTCTGGGGTCCGGCATTTGATGCAGGTGATGATTCTGAAAACAATTAAAGCCCAAGTAACAAAGCTTGGGCCAGTTGGTCTTTCTGAAGACAGAATGGTCCTGCAAACCTAGTGCTGTCAAAAATAAAATCTTGCTTGATCTGAGAAGTGGATTACAGAAGGGGCAGAAAGCAAAAAAGCAAACCACTCTGCTGCACAGTTCAGGCCCTTCAGTGCTTTAAAGATGACTTTGAATAATTCCATGCATCAAATCCTCTATTCGAGGCATCAGTGCGTGCTCATTAGTTTCCTCTTGTCTTTTCCAGGTGTGAGGAGGGAGGCTGCAATTGCCAATATAGCCTCCCTTTAAAAGGCTTTGACCGAAGTAGTGCCCTACATGCATGTTACGTTGAGACTTACCTAGGACTAAAATTTGCATCATGTCTTTGACATTGAAGGAAGCAAACAAAGCATTCCTGACTACATTCCTTATTGATAGTGTGTTTACTCTAAATATTCTTCTCTCTTAATTAGATTGTGATATGTGATTATGACTTTTGTCTTACTCGTCAACAGAAGGGAAATCCTGGACTCATTAAAGTCAATGGGAGATTTGCCTTGACCATGTGTAGCGTGAATTTTTCCAGACACTTCATAGAGCTGCTCAAATTCTCCTCTGGTGTGGACTCTCACTGACATTTATTTATGATATACATATACCCTTCTTAAGGAAGTTTTGGCAATGCTCCTGGATGAGATCTCTATTCACTCCCACTCTTAACCTAAGAAGCAGCCAAGCTGTGGTCATTCTGTTTCTCTTGGGATCAAACTACGTTATTTGGGTCTGGGATGTGAGCATATTTACACATTTGTTAATTGTATCTGAAGTTGAGTGTATCTGAAAACTGTTAAGAAGAGAACAGTGAGATTTATATGTCTGATATCCTGGCAACATGGTGATGGATGCTGTTTTGGTTTCTGTTATGGGATGACTGAGAGAAATTTCTCTTCCCTTCAGTTAAGTGTATAACTTCAGGTTTCAGAGTTATGTATTCTGTTTATTTTTCAGCTGAAAACCATATTCAATGTGCATTTGACAGCTAAGAAATTTCTCTGCTGTGAAAAAAGTGTATGCAATTTTTTATTTATTTAATAGTATTGCTGTACCACAGCCTGGAAACAGCTTTTTGTTATTTGCTCAGAGATTTTTTTTCTGAAGCTGAGATTACTACTCTGAGTTACATTGGCTATACTGGCTTTGGGGGGAGAATTGCCTGTGAGAGAAACTGTTTGCAAAGTCTTTAAACTTCTTATTTGTTGGTATTCTTAAGTCCTTGATCTTATTTATTGTGCATTGATAACGTATGAACCCCAAGCTTCAAGGCTCCTGCCAAACCTGATTTATTTTTTCTTAACATCTTGAGGTATAATTTCTCCGCAGATTTCCCTTTCTATCTTCAAAGCATCAAAAACTGGCTCAAACTAAAGGGAATTATACACTTAGGCTGTGGTTAGTATATTTTACTTGTATGTAAAAAGCCAAAGCACTTGCCAAATGTGGGGTAAGAAAGATGTTTCTTAGTATAATAGATTGGCATGGGTAATTTTTTCCCTTTCCTTTATAGTATAGACTATCATCCACTCCTTAACACAGCCATCTTCACCAAAGAGATTCATCATTATTGCAATGACGGAATATTGGTGATGCCATAAACCTCTCTCATTATATTCCTGTGAAATGTTATAGGATTTTACAGGACTTGATTTCCACTGCAGAGGTTTTAAGTTTGCTACAGGGTACTGAACAGTTTCTTGGTGCATCTTTTTTGTGGCTTGTAATGTGTGAGAATGGTTAGATTGTGTGTTTTGCCCCAAACTTCTTCACATACTGAAAGGAAAATGTATTGACCGATCTGCACTCCTGTATGGTAACTGGGGAAATGTTTCCTACTAGAAATCAGGTTCTGGGGGTGTTTTTTTGTGTGTTCCCATTTGATTTTTCTGATAACATTATCATTTTTATTTTTGTGGTGATGATGAGTTAGGAAGATTAGGAATTATCTCTTATTATCCTTATCCTTATAAAAACATTCTGGTTTATCATTCTAGGTTTTTTTTTAAGTAAGCAATCTTCTCCATAAAGGTTTGAACTATTCTAAAATGCTTTTATATGATAATTTGAGAGATAGAGAGATGCTCTGTTGGGAATTTGGAATTTGTACAGAATCATAGATTACTGTCTGGAAGGGACTTGGAGGAGGTCTGTAGTGTGGCTTCCTGCTCATAGCAGGGTCAGTGCTTTAGTACTGACATCAGGTTGCTTGGCACTTTCTGCAATTGGTCTTGAAAACCTCCCGCAGGTTTCCTCTCTGGACAGCCTGTCCCAATGCTAATTATCCCACAATTACTTTTTTTCTTATAATCCAGTTGAGACTTCTGTTGTTTCAGTGTATGATAAGTGGTTTCTTGTCCTCCCACCATACACCTCCTTAAAAAGCCTGGCTTTATCTGTTCAGCAATCTCCTTGTAAATACTCTAAGGCTGCTGCTAATCCTCCCAGAGCTTGTCCCTCAAGGGCGAGTGCTCCAGCCTCTGACCATCTTGGTAGTCTTCTGATGGACTTGGTCAAATATGTGAATATCCTTCTTGTACAGGGGACCCAAAACTGGATGCAATATTCCAGATGCATCCTTACTAGAGTCAAGTCTACTGGCTGCTCTCTGACTGATAGAAGAAGTATGCATGCCTTTTGATGTCCCTGGGGATCTGTGTAACTACATCCAAACCCCAAAAGTCTGGACTAGAGCCCTCTTTTTCAGTCAGTTACGTAGTGTATGAAGTCTAGATCTTCCTATCCCATCCGTGCATGTTCTTTTGCTCCATTAATATGTTTGTCTTATAAATGGTTGGTAGTCAGACTCCCCAAACAGCAATACACTTTACATTTAAAAAATTGTCACTAGCATCTGTTTCACTACATTAAAGTTGCCATAGTTTTCTGTTCAGCTATATAGAATATGTATTGAAAAAACCCTAGATCCAGAGTAAGTTACAAATGATTAAATAAAAGTGGATATATGTGATAAACTAATATTGTACTTGCTTAGTTTTCATTTTGAAAAATATGGAACTAAAATGATCTCATCATGTCTAGTCACATAGCCCTTTATTATGAAATTTGCATTTTGTTTGCTTTTTTTTCCACAAATGAGACCATTTCAAATCCTAAGAGACTGAAGTACTTTGTTTCTTAGTATACTTTCTTAAGTTTCTTTTTTTAAAACATGAAGGAATATATAAGGAAGAAAACATTTAAAGGCTATTAAGGTTGCACAGTTAATCACTTAAAAGCTGGTAGCAGCTCAAATTTGATTTGAAAGTAAATGAAATGTACACATAGCAAGTTGGGAGGAGGTCTGAATGTAGGGAAATCTACTACACATAAAAGTTTTTTTACATGCTGTTCAGTACATCTGGAAAAAAAAAAGCACTAAAACCTGCAGAGTGCCCTGGAGAAAATGAATGCCAAAAGAGGCACAAGGTGTCAGAGAACAAAAACCAATCCATGATTTCAGCTGAAGTTAGGTAACTGAACAGACTTGTGCAATTCAGTGCATGGCCCTGAGCAGTGACGGTGTGATGTCATAGGCACTAATCATACACTTAAAGCTCTCACATGCTGTGTTCTTTGCCAGGCTGAGCCTCCAGAGTGAGATATTATGGGATAAGGAGGGAATGTTGAAACCACATGTTGCAGCCACATGGTTCAATTCTGGGCATTGCTCTACAAGACATTTATCAACAAGGGGGCTTCAAACAGAAGCAACAAAATAGGTGACACTAACATCATTACTTTGGGCTTATACAGGTGTGAAGAAGAATCAAATTGTTCTGTAATGTGTTTCTATGTTACATGTAGCATGTATTTAGCATGTATAGAATGTATATGAATTATGTCTGTGTGTGCATATATGAAAAGTTCAAGGAAATTAAAAATACAGTACTTGAAAAAATAAAATATTCTCATTAAATGCAGGGGAATGACAACTGTGCAAACACCAGGTGGGATCCTGTCTGGAATGAAGCCAAAATGAATTTTGGCACTGGGTCTAGGTGTGGCCATAGTTTCCTGAGTGCTTAAATACAACATGCGTGGTTGTCCAGCTGACTGCAGAGATGCTTATATACTCTATATAACATAGAGTATATAATGGACATAAGTTCTATATAATCTTCTATTAATAACTGTCATGTGTATCTTCTCTGACTTCTGTAAAATCCATCCATATTTTCCCTCTTCATTTCAAGTAAGAGAATTTGAAAGTCTTTTAGGGAAATACCTAATACCAGAGCTTAAAAGATGAAAGATGGCTCTGTTTTAGTGTGTAAACATGCAGTGGGGTTTTGTGAGTTGACAAAAGTCACAATTGCATGGTCAAAATTGAATTTTAGTCTATCTCATCTATTATACAATTCTGCCTGAACTAGTGATGTATAATAACATTTACTACAGAACATGGGTTTTGGTACTTGTTTGACCTACCAGTAACAATATGGTGCAAAACCTTTCCTACATATGAAAATCTTCAGATTCATCTTCCTCAAATGCATCTCACATTTAAAAGGTTATTTTCATTGCTAATATTTTCAAGACTTGATTGTTGATAATAATGGACGGGAGAATAATACTGGAGATCTGATCCTGTAGGTGAGTACTTTTCTGTAGGACAGTTAATTATATATTCTAATATCAATGTACTGGATCTATTATTTACATGTGAAAAATAACGGTTTGTGATCTAGAATGAATTCAATTCTTGACAATTAAGCATTGCTGAGATAAAAAAGTAGGAATGCTTTGGAAAGCTATACAGCAAAAACAAGAATGCAGAAAAAATTACTATTTCAGGCCCCAAGAGAAAGAAACCTCATAATACAATTTTGTATTCTGTAGGATGTCTGTATATGATAAAAAGTAACTTATTAAATGACATTTGCCTTATTACAGTACCATAAACTTTCCAAACTTTTTTTGTAGACTTTTGCCCAGCCAATGAAGTTTAACTCTGACGTTGGGGCTTTTGAAGTAGTTAATTATGCCTCACGACGCCTGGAAGGCCAACCGAAAAAAATTCTGCATGATCAGAAACCTCCAAGCCCCACTTATGATGTTCTAAGGAAAGCAGAGAATGATGGGCAGCTCTCCAAAATGCACAATGCTTCTCCAGCCTTCAGTATTGATCCAAATTACAACACTATGGTAAGCATCTTATAGCCCCTGAGTTTATATTTAGATCTTACTGTAGAAATATTGGCAATAGTTATTGTTGTGTTTGGCTTGGTAGCTTGGGAAAAATGTTAATTTATGTTCGGAAAACATAGTGATGGGCCAAATTATGCCCTGTAATGCACATGTGTCTAGCAGACAACTGAATGGAATTACAGATGCATATCCTGTAGCACAGAATTTTGAAGATTCTGTAGGGCAGGGTTCAACTGTGTGGTCTGAGTACTTTTTAATATTAAAAGAAAAAATATTATGACAACAGTTACTTTACTAGTGATCCCTGGAATGTGCAAATTGACTGAAACTAATGCAGCTCAGTCTTTCCTTATTAATTAATTTCCTTGTGTGGCTATGAGCTCATCTGTGGTCTGGCAACACATAAGTCTCTCTTCCATTAATTCCTAAAGGATTTACATGGTTAGCATCAATTGAAATGGCCAGAAAAAATAATCTTTGGCAAGAAGAAAGCCAAATTAATGGAAAGATGGTTTGGAATTTAGAAAAAAAATTATCTGGTTTCAGGCTTGCTTATACAGTATCAGTTTTGGTATTCTTACCTGGCTACTTCCAGGGCCATCTTCAGCACAAATTAGGCAGGTTAAAATCAGGAGTCGAAGCATCTTATGCACCTGAGAGAATACACGTTATTATAATTGGATGTGGGACTTTACCTTTAAACAACAGGTTTTGAGGACAAAAAGTATTTCACTGGGATGCTTGGTTTATTCCTTTCTTGCTTATTATGGATGTGACTGACATGACTTCATTTTATTGAAGGCCAGTCTAAGCTCTTGCTACATTTTTTTGCAGTGGCTGCTCAAAATTATGTCATAGCTGGAAAGCTGAGAGAAAAGCAGGGAGTTGTAACAAACTGCTGCTTTTCCCAGTATAAGATTAATGATTTTCAGAAAAGAAAACAGTGTTGAGAGAGGTCAAAAGGCAATGATGTTAAAAAAAATTATACTATTGTGATATTGCAATAATCTGCATTTAAACTGGGCAAATGATACAAGAGGACAAGGCCCACAGACAGCCCTACCATGTTAAATAATAATTTTCACAAATACTTTGCTTGAGAGCACAAAAGCAGAAAAAGCTATTCTTGATTTCTTATTTCCTCTCAGTATTAAACTGAGGAAATGCTGTGTGTTTGTGCAGGTGTGGCTAACATAGCTCTCTGGGATAACCTCCCATCCTTACCACTGTGGATGGCCTTCCTTGAGAAATTCAAAGCCATTTCACTATTACTTTCTTCTTTCGTGTGGTCTGGAGAAACAGAGCTTCTGTATTAAGATTCTATTTCTTTCCCTGGGATATTTTCCATAAATGGGAAGCATTATAGCCTTTTGAGGAGCAATATGCCTCAGTACCCTTTCTTCTCTTTTTGGGACTAAAGGGTGGTATTTCTTCTTATTTTTGATTCCTCCTTTACTGGACAGTAACATAGATGCCTCATCCAGTTCAGCTTGGCATCTCAAGTCTGAGCTGGAACAAAATGGCCTGTGAAACAGCTTGCCCCAAATGGTTACTGCAACTACACAAGGTGAAAGAAGTCAGCTCCATTCATTGTACTACAATGACTGAATCAGGAGAAGCCACCCCAGATCAACTCAAATCAAAATCAAATGTTCAGATGTTCAAATCATATGGGATTTGATCTTTCAGTCATCAGGTCATGCTGTCTGCTTTGCTTTGGCTGCCTTTACACTGACTGAAGAGATTGAGAGTTGTTGTGAATGTTACATTGCTTACAAAACGTCACCTTGAGTGGTCATCACTGGCAGGGTACTTATGAAAAGGAGTTATGAATGGAAAATCCTAGTAGGCCTTTCAGGCTATGCCCTGAATTTAAACACATTTTGACTAAGAAATACATGCAGTGGTACTTTTCTCTGTATTTTACTTCCTTTGCAGATTATTACAAATTTACAGATAAGAAAAGGTTCTTTTCATGTGTGTTTTCAGATTTGCAAATAGTTGATATGGAAATAAGTATCTTCTCATAGATAGTCGATATCAATGGTGTAAAATATGTTGAGAAAAAAAATCTGTGGATTTGTGTAGAATTGATCACAACTGTGCAAAGAAACTGGCTGGCATCCCACATACCTTACTTCAGAGAAACCCTGGTTCAGCAAAGCATTTAAGTATGTTTTTCACTTTAATCAAGGGAAGTTAAACACATGCTTAAATTTAAACAAGTGCTAAAAGCTTTGCTGGATTGGGTCCTAGCAAGGCCTAAGGCTGATTGGGTAAGGAAGCTAACCAGGGTAACAAACCATCAGATTAAATGTAGCATCTTTCTCTGGGGATGGGGAAAGAATAGAGATTCTTTCCTTCTGATATGACATACAGTTTTGTGTGCCAGCCATGTACAGAGGTGAGCATGTTATGAATCATTCAGATAAAAAACTGGGCTGTAAGTCAGTAAATGCATAAATATTAAATGCCAAAATAAAGAGACTATCTTCTGTATTTCAAAAAAACTTGTCAATTGCCAAAAAGAAGCATACACTGTGTGGTTGGGAGTAATTAGTTTCCATCTCCACAAATTACATTGTATGAGCCACTGCCAACATAAGCTTTCCATATTTTGAAATATTTTCTTCTCTCTAAATGAAACCACCCACTTTCTGAGTAATTCAGATTTTTTTAATCCCCTACAGATACGTATGAGGCAGAAATAACCCTTGCCCTGAATGGAATATTAGCTCATGGAAAGAAAATCCAAGCTGTGATCTACATAAACTGATTACTTGATGTAACAAGTAGTTACATCCTTGCCCAAACTTCACCTGCTTTTTGGACAAGGGTAGTTACTACATTCTTCAAAATAATTAGTCTCACCTTCACTAAAAGGAAAAATGCACCTCAGATAAATAAAATAGATCATCCCCTAAGAGTGGAAAAAATACACTACTAAAAAAAATACTAGAAAACGCTGAATGTAATTTCTAAGGGAAACAGCTATGGATCGTTGTGGCCCATGGTCAGAGATCTTAGTCCCTGTGTAAGAATCTAAGCATAGATTCTTTGTTAGCTGTTTCTGTGTAGCTTGCTGCTCAACCCCCCAAATCACTCTTTGGAGGCACTTCTCTTTCTGCTCAGTGAGGCACTGAAGCTTAGACTGCCTGAGCAGAAATTTCTTGTGGCCCCAGTTCATAACACGTGGGTTTCCACAATGAGAATTACTGCATGCAATGTAGTTACGCAGTGATCCAACATAAAACCATGAGAAGTAATAACTAATTGGATTTCTGTTTGTTTGATTTTGGTTTTAATATGCACAGCTTCCTCATTCTGAAAGTATAACTTAATTTAAGAGTTCCTTACTGTTAAAATTCTTGAGGAAAAATACAATAGCAGGTATTTATAAAATGCGTTAAAGTCAGAAAAACTAGCAGTTTTCTATTGCAGAAAATTGTTGTGCATCTAATTTGCATTTGGACTTGTACAGTAAAAGAATGATTCATACACATATTATTTCTGAAGAAAAAACACTTGTGATTTGTTGCAAAAGTTGAGCTCTAATAGATGAAATCAGATTTAGACCTTTTTAGCTTTTATTAGGAAAGTAATTGTTCCAGCATAAAGGTGATGTTCACTCTATATTTGGTTTCCTGAGACAATGTTTCTGTAGAAGGGAGTTGTAGAAAATCAGTTATGTGGTAAATAAGACAAGAAAGTCAAGAATACTCTAAATCTTTGGCATTTCTTTTTTAATAGCAACTTGATCAAGAACAAGCAGTTCAATGGATTAAGAAAGAAAGGCTTCCAGCATTTCTAGAAAGTGACTGTTACTTTGAATACAGGTATTGCAATCTTTTATGCCGTCTTTCAGTTTTAAATGTGTATGTTTTCCTCTTTTCTTTAATTCATCTTGCTAGTGTTCTTAAAGTGGTTTTTCCCACCTCTTGTCCTGTTTATATTGTTGTAACATTTTAGTGACCTGGATAAACTAAAGTCAGTGACTTTTTTCACTTATCATGCTGTAATTTTCCTTGACCATGAATTACATCCTATACCACACCATTACAAAGCAAGTAAGAGTGGGATTTACTGTTTTCTAAATCTCTGTTCCTCAGAGATATCATGGTAGCAATGCATCTTTTGCTAATCAACATGTAAGCCATATAAGTAGAAGTTACGAATCCATGAAATGAATTTGGTAAAAAACAGCAAGTCTTTTTTATTTCAATTATTAGTTGATTAGTTCAATAATACAGTTTTGCGTCTTTGGGCCCACTGTCAGAGTTCCTTTAGCAAAGTTCTCTGTGGGATGCCATGGCATAGCTGGATGACTTACTGTTACAAACTTGCAGTGTTTTTCCCGATGTCCTTTTCAGCAGATGTTCAGGAGATCTAGTGTGCTTTTTTGGAAGGACCTACCTCTACATCCCTTAAGGCCATGTCTAGATGCAGACGATTGTAGCATGTTTTAGGGGCCCAAAAGAAGAGGCAGCCTGGCAGTATGGTTCTCAAAACTCATGTTTGCTGGTTGTAATACTGTGCAAGTTACTGGAGTAAAATTAAAAAGTTAAAAGTTAAAAGTTAAAAAATTAAAATTAAAAAAGTTTTTTATTTTCGATAACCTGGAGACTGCACTTAAGTTCAAGGGGGAAAAACCTGCAAAGAATAAGCAAACTGTGAGAGTGCTGAATTATATCTTTATTAACAGCCTGCTTTACCCACATCTGGGCCTCATGAAACAATAACTTTGATCTTCTGCTATAGCAAACTATTTGATCAAGCAGAGTTACCAAGAGAATTGCATAAAACCAACTTCAAGCATGCACCTAATTTCAACTGACATCAGTAGTTCAAGATGCTTTCGGAATCAAGATGTGTTCAGATGCTGAAAGAGAAACTTGCATTTAAGGACAAAGACACCCTAACTCTAGAATTAAATCCTATTTATCTCCAATAGTGGGCACAAATAAAACTGAGCATTCACTTGGTTGTAGGCTTCATCTTCCCTTCACATGTGACTTGGCTGACTTTATACTTCTTTCTAAACTAGGTTCTGGCCAGTTCTTGAGGCCAGAGCATCCTCACTGTTGTCATGTGGTTCTAAGATTGCCTTTCCTGAACATTGTGAGGTTCACACTAGCACAAAGTAGCACTGGAGAACTGTTCAGTACTTTGAAATCCTCATAGAGCAGCCTGCTGAACATGGGAGCGCCAGCTGTCTTGTTATCATCTGCAAGTTCGATCAGTGTGATCAGTGCTGTGGCATTACTGCTGGAAGATTGCTTATGTCAGGAACCAGAGCTGTAGTGTCTGGTAGTGATACAGGGCTTCTGCAGTCTGGGAGAATAGTTCAAGTTTAGTGAAAAAAGTGTTCAAGGGATTCTTGGCAGGGCTTGGCACTACGGAGATATATGCAAAATCATCCTGAAATTAGTAATTTTTACTGGTAAAGCTTGGTAATGCAGAGCAGGGCACTATCTGTAAAGCTGGTGAGTTGTGCAGTGGCAGTACTGGCATTTACATATGTGACAGCAGGTGAAGGCTGAAATAATACATAACTGGACTCAGTAATCCTTGTGGGTCCCTTACAAATCATGATATTCTATAATTGCATTATTCTATGAAAAAAAGCAGATCATGAAGTTCTCTGTAGCATTTTTTTAAATAGACAATTTTAAAAAATTGCCAATTCTGTGGAAAAATCAACTGCTTCTCTGATTAAAAGCTAAAATTAATTATTTTCTTGTCTCAACATTTATTTTTAGACTAGCTAAATTGATATCACAGGTAGAATGGAGCAAGAGTGGCATTAATTTCATTGTAGATAGTGACTACTCTCCCTGGATATGGAAGCAACGCCCAAGTTCTCCCCCTCCTGCGGAGGATGACTCTTCATTGACTATGAAGAAGTTCTATGTATCACTTGGAGAGGTAAAATAAACATGTTTAGTGGGTGTAACATCAAGATAGATTGAATGAATTGGGTAGAATTATTGTAACTGAGATCACAACCTAATGGGACAACTGACTATTACTTAGTCTAGTGCAGTGGGGTTGGAAATAGGTGATCTTCAAGGTCCCTCTCAACCTAAACCATTTTCTGATTCTGTGGTTCTCTAAATAGCTTTTATTCAAAAATTTTTGTGCTATAGAAGAAGGTAGATGAGTTGTAATACAACTTAAACAGAAGCTCAGCTCATACAAGTATGCTCAGCTACTGTCATACAGTTCTCTGCACTGGGGACAATCCTTACAGAAATCTACACAAACAGACTGCACAAAATTCCTATGGACAGTAAGCTGTAGCTCTCAGAAATACTGCAATAAACAGAGACATTTTAATTGTTCTATGAAACTTCTTTTCCTAGGCTACAGTTTCTCAGGTAAAGGATTGGTTTACATTAGCAAAACAGGGTGATTCTATGAAAACTACAGATTCATCTATGCATCCTGTAGCTTCTAGTAAAATTCAAGATACTCAGCATTTGCCTGGGCAGCATAAAAGAGATGGATCATTACCTGAAAAAGGTACCCTTCTGGGTAAGTAACTGTGGCTCAACCCTGTGGATTATAACACAGCTCAGACTAGGTGGAAAGAAAAGGCCTTCTAAGGAATTGTTGCTAATTCCACTTGTTACCTTCTGAGTATCACATGGTATCTGGCATGGCATGACAGGCATTTGTTTCTTTCCATAGCTACAACATTAAGTGAAAGTTTGAGCTAGTAGCCAAATAACTGTGATAGTAGTAGCTTCTTTTCTTACACATTTCTGTCTCATAGAAATCTAAGTTTCAGTTGAGTTGTTCTGGGTTTTTTGGTGGGGAGAGGCATTCCTATGTTTTGAAAGACTTTCTTGTCTGGATTCTTTGGGTATTTGATAGTGTATTATGTGTTTCAGCCATCTTCTCAGGGTATTTATGTTGGGCACTTAAAGGTCTTTTGCCTGCCAATTTTTATGAATTGTGTAAAATGTAATCATTTGTAATCCTATCTGTCTTCCAGTCTATTTGAAATTGTTCATCAGGTTTCAAAGGTTCTGGGAGAGAAAATACAGATGCACATATGGACATATACCTGATTGCACAGCCTTGCTTCTGCTTTTTACCAGTAACAAGATGAAGAGAAGCCTCAGCTCATATATTAGGAGCTTGGTCTCTCTCCATTCTCAGAGATAAATCTCTCTCCCTAATTGCCTCAGGTCCTGTGAAATGATTCTCCATGTTTCCATTTCACAGACCTGTGTTGAGAGGCTGTAATTTTTCTTTGTCAAGTGGAAACATTTAAAGTAGTTTAGAGTTAAGAAAAGATATTTTAAATCACACTGATTTTTATGTTAATATCAACACATTTTGCCATATGTAGTTAGGAAATTATGTAAGTACAGAGCAGGGGATCTCTATGCCATGTTCCTAATCCAAGTGTCTGTGACAGTGGCCAGCACTGGTTAGACGTGGTTTATTTTCAGAGGAAGTTGAAAGGAATGTCTAACTAGTTAGACAAAGAAGCAGGTTACCTGTCTAAGAAATGCCACAAACATGCGTTTCCTTTCCCTTCAGGGACGGCATCTACAAAAGCCGATGTTACCTGTGAGAGATCCAGAGAGGCTGAGGAGGGCTGTTCTGTGGCCATTGCTGAACGTCCTTCCCACACACAGTTAAGAGTTTATCTGGACCCAAAATGGGACAGTGCAGCAAAAGAAGAAAATGAACAGGGAAGCACAACTTTTCAGACACCAGAGGAATTCATACCAGCATCTACTCAAATTGCCATGAAGGAACCCATTTCAGAACTGACCCACCAGCCAGTTGCTGACATTGAAAGTAATGTAAAGTTCCACAAAACAGCCTGAAGTGTTTACACACGAGTTAGCAAGTAATGAATTTGGCCTTGGTACTGCAGAGTCACTCTTTAACCAAAATTCTTCTCCACTTACAGCCTTGGACTCCAAGGAAGATGTGAGAAAACAAGATCCTGAACAAGTAAGCTTAAGTTCAAGTTCTGAAAGTGGTGGGCCAGACAGCAGGGCTGCCTGGTGTATTAGTCACGGGACTTATGACACTGGCAACAGACATGAATTTGAAAGATTCAAGAAGTTCATTAAAGGAACACTTGGGGAGAGATACTGGTGGCTCTGGATGGATATTGAAAGACTAAAGGCTCTTAAGAACACTACAAGGCAACAAAGGTACTTCCCATTATTTAACAGTTACTCCCATTGCTTTGATACTTGTAACCTGGGTAGTTCAATGCAGGTTTTGAGATTTCAAACTAAACTGTAGTGTCTGAATAAACACACACAATTAAATGTGTGTCCTGACAAGGTTTGGGATGACTCTGCTGAAGCTGATAAAACTCTTTTTGCAGATTCATGTTTGCAAAGCTTACATGAAGTCAGTATCATCATATTATGAAGGCTGTGTTAGAAAGAGATTTGGAAAAGAGATGGGAACAGAAAGAAAATAAAGAATAAAAAAAAATTAAATTCACAAGTAGGACATCAGTATGACAAACTGCTTTAATGAAAGATCCTGCTGGATTCAGATAGTCTATACTACAGTACTATACATTTTGTCTTATACACAACCTGTCTCTAATTTGTGGAAAAATTATTTTGGCTTCTGCCACTTGCAATTAAAAACATGTTGCATGGCAGCAGTTTAAGCAGTAGGATGAACTGTAGTCAGTTCTGTACAGCATTTGATACATGCTTATGTGACTATTTTTGTTGACTGCAGGCAGCTCAGTAAGATGAAAAAATTGTACCTGCTGAGCAGTGGAGACTATTTCCTCAGTTCAGAAGTGTTGCTCAGACTTGAACTAATGCGTGGAGATCAGTGGAATATAATGCATTTAAGACGGATTCAGCCTGAAGTAGTGAAACCGCTACTTCTTTACTGGTATGAAAAAATGGATGTGAAATAAAATTCTATTGTTTAGTAAATGCCTGTTTTCTTTGATAAGCCTATTATTTCATGTCACTTATCCCATTGCAATTATTAGAAGCAATGTCATTGTATGTAGTGGTACAGGAATTTTTAGTTGAGCCTAAACTACACTGCAATCTGCTGAGAAGCCAGATAGATCTGCCTTAATGAGCCCTTGTTATTTTTCTGCCAGAGCACCTGAGCTGCTTTGTGATACTCTGCCTTGGATAATGTTCAACTAAACTTTAGTCTGCAGGATAGGGAAACCCCTCCAGGCATAGGAGGTTAGTTCTGTCCTAACCTGTTACCTGTACTGCCCCTCCCAAGTTCTGGGGACGCTCTGTGTGTATGTCTTTGTGGGATTTGACCCTGAGACTTTAATGTTCAATGCCTGTCATACAAAATGCCTTTTACATCTTAACAGCTTAAGTGAGGACATAAAATCTAACCTATTCCAAATATGGGCTATATTTTTGAAGATGTTCTCTCCTCCCCATGGAGGTTCAACAAATTGCAGGCATAAACAAATACCGGCAATTGTGAACTTTGCTGTGGGTCCTCACGTGACTTGTGGTCTCTGTCCTGTGGCCTACAATCCTTTCCTATGCTTTGCTGTAGGAGAAATGGGGCATATGTTCCTGCAGACGGATAGAAAGGCAACTGTAATGGTGCAGAATTTGCGACCTGAGTTTACTTATGTGTAGTTTGGTTTTAGATTTGGATGCCTTCAATATCTAAACATATCTTTGACACGAACTGATTTTCAATTCTAGGTGCATATAGCACCATATCTTGGTACAGTAAACAACATTGCTGGGGGGGTGGGAGGGGGAAGAAGCCAAATAGCCCAGTGTTTCATTATTTTGGGAAGTTCTACTTATTAGCTTTTTTCTCCCTAGGGGCCCCAGATTTTGTGTCACTCATTCAACAGAAGTAGATGCTGCCAGTGCAAAACTGAAGTTCTGGCACACATGTCAAGAGAGACCAAGAGTGGACATTGATCCTTTCCCACAAATAGTATCATTGCTACCACTGACTCAAAAGTCTGGCATTCCACCTTCCCTTCCTCAGGTAAGTAGGATCACAACATTGAAAACAGAGCTTTGTCCCATCAAAAATAATGACAAAACTCCTTGAATTCAATGGAACAAGAACAAGGTACTTGTTTTTTTAGGAAGTCAAGATTTAGCCAGCTGGTATGTTGAAGATGGTTACGTATAAAAATGCAATAAAATTTCATTCCGTTTCATGCAACAAGTTGCTATAAGTTTAGTCAAATTATCTTAGTTACATCCTGGCTATTTCCTAAGTCCTTTGAATAGATATTTTAGCTGGAACTTCTCAGAATTGCCAAATTAAGTCTCTAGAAATGCAGCTTCTGCCACTCAGCCTTGTCTTAATCCAGAGTAATTCTTACAACTTCACTGCTGTTAACCTGGATCTATTCTTCATGTCTGTAAAAAAAAGCAGAATTCTGCTCATTTTGTATCACTACAGCCCTTCAACCAGCGACACATGGTGTTTGCTTTCTACAGAGGGCCATGAGCCATTCAACAGACCTTTTCACAGTTTGTAGCTTGCAGGTGGCCAGTTCAGTTTTGGCTCTTTTCTTTCTTGGAAGCCTGAACGTGAGAGGTAACTGTGATAAAAGCTACAGATTTTCAGCAATAGAGTGTTAAGCCTCAGCACACATGGTACTTGGAGAATGTGGATTGAAACTGTGGTTCCATCATCAAGAACTGTATAGTCTATGCCACAGATTTGTCAGCACACGCCTCTGTTACTTTCAGTTGGATAGTTTGGGGCTACATTTACTTCCTTTGAAATCTAATTCGTGGAGACAGTGGAGGAAAACAGTGGGAGAGATTTCCTGTTTCCTGAGTTCAGAAGCTGGGTTCCTGTTGATCATGGCAGGAATGGGAGCAAGAAGCACCTGTGTCTTACAGTGACCAGTTCACAAGGTGTGCTAGAGACTCAGGACTAGCTGTAGGTCGGGCAGACGAACCTGCAGTTTTTCCAGCCCCTGTTGAATTTGACAAAAATTATGACCTGGTACCATGAATGTCACAGAGTCAGCTGATGGCCCATTTCTTGCTTTTATTTTTTTTTCCCCCACAAGAAATTTTGACTTTTGACTCTTCCAGCTACACTGTTTGTGCAAGAGCTTAGAAAGAGCAGCAGCTCTGGGTGAATTTTTGAGGGCACTCTGAATGCAATTGGCATCTCCAAAAAGTCATAGCATGATTTAGTCAAAATAATCAGTGATGATGTGGAAGAATGACCCCTTTCTCTCCCAGTCTGAGTGACTGTATCTATCTTACAGTAAGTTGGCATAAAATAATCTTCCTGAAGTTTCACAAATCATGTTCACATGCTCTTCACCTGACATCGTCTGTAGTTCTGTACAAGTGCTTGTAACATATTTCCACGTGTTAAAAATGTAGTTTTAAAGATGTAGTGGTTATTAAAGTATACTGAAAAATCTTGAAAAATATTCAGAGATTTTTGCAACTTGCCATTTTACATATTGTGATTGACAAGGAAGAATAGTCCTGAAAACCCTTGACTGTTTTTGAGCAGTTAATGAGAGCACATTAAGAAAACAAAAAGGTGGAAAAATAATCAGAATTGCCTTATTTTTCTGTAAAGTGTTTTAGAAAAGTAGAACTAACTCACCAACAACTTTATTAAAACTAGCTAAACCAAATTTCTCTTTGAAGAGATCATCAAGATTACCTACTCTCACAGGAAGTCAGATTCTCCAAAGGGATGATATTTCTAGCAGTAGAATATGGTAAGTACTAAAGTCCCTTGTATATCTTTCTGCACACCAATATACCTCAAATATTTATGAAAGTATTTTTGATTCTACTGTTTTCGTGAATAATTTTTTTTAAATAAAATTATCTGCTTAGTGAAGCACAGTTGTGGGACAGATTCTTTGCATGGCGAGTTCCTTCCTGGCTGATTAGCGGTGTCTCCCTTGTTTATGCCACAACACAAAGGAGTTTATTTCCCCAAATACACGTGTTTTCTCTTATATAATACTTGATTTTCTCTACATTCGTATTCTTTAACCTATGTCAAATGCTAACCCTCAAAGTCATGCCATGCCAGTGATTTCCACAGGGCCATATGAAAAAGGTATTCCTCTACATTTTTTTTCATTATAAATTTGAACTCTATATACTTTTTCCTCTACTATTTGCTAGGTCATTACACCACTTTTCTGCCCCTTATTTGTTTATTCTATAGGCAGCCCTAGATTTTTCTTTAATATGTATTGAAAATTCTTTTGTTTGTGATCCAGGCCAACATCAGTGAGCACAGACATGATTCATAGCTTAGCTCTGGATGGGATGAAAGACTCAAAATATCAGGGTCATAGAAAGTACACCTATGCTGAGCTGCTCCATGTAAGTACTGCTTGAAAATACTAGTTGTCTTGAATGGAGGGTTAAAACAATTTATTCTGCAGTATGAAGTAGTCAATAATGGGGAGAAATTGGTTTAATTTTGTCAATGCAAATGCTTTATGCAGAGGTATGATTAGAACATCTGCGTTTTCTCTGTTGTATCCGTCACGTATTTGATAGGAAATCATGGCATACACAGAAGTTTATTTTCAGTAGAAAGTGTTGGTCTTCTCTGTAGTGACCATGTGTTCAGTAGGCTATTATGGAAAACTGTGGATAAATGCTTCAGTGGAGTCATTGCCTAGGAAAGTATACCAGACTTACAGTGGAATCTGAATCGTCCTTAGAAAGTCATTAAAATCATAACATTCATAAGAAGAAAACGTTTCATTTGTACAATCCCTCTTTATTGCTTGTGTACTTCATTCTTTTCTGTATTGAATTATTGCCTGCTTAGCAGGTCTTCAGTCAAGCAAACCTCAGGAGAGACAGGCCACACAGATGAGCCTTTTCTCAACAACTATTAAAATGCTGACAAATCAAACATATGAGATGTCAACATCTGGCAATCTAAAATATATCCAAAACCTTTCTCGTTTGTGGACTGGTCTCAAAACAGCGTGCTGTTTCGTGGAGGTATTGACACCCACAGGCTTACAACTAAAAGAAAAAAAGTTAAGGAATCTGAGCCCACTCACATGTGCATGGGGTTTGCTGAGCACTTAAGCACATGCTTGTTTGTTTTGCACTTCAAAATCACGCTTTGTTTATTACTTCACTGCAATCATTTTACTTTGTTGTTTTTGACGGAAAAAAACATTAGTCTTTGCAATTAGGGGACATTTGCAGTTGGGAATGTATATTCAGCAAAAGTTCACAGCATGCACTATTAGTTTTTATACATCGTCATATGCAATTTCCCTCTTACTGAGGGAGGAAAATACCATAAATTTACACTGGTTAGACTGGAACCTACAGTCAAGACCTCACAATTCGCCAGTACAAATACGATGCAAAGGGGAATGCAGGGAATCATAGTTTAACTTCATACTGGGGAGGGAGATCTTCCTACTCTGCTTCAAAAGTCTGGCTTCCCTCAGCCCTTCTCCGTCCCTGTTACTATTTGGAAAGAAGCTGATTGCCAGCCACCACACTCATCTGCTTCCACTCCTGTTATCAGAGACAGCAAGTCAGCCATGATTTCTCTCTTATGATCATCAGAAGTTAATTTACTACTTACAGAAGCCTCTTCTGGCTTCTCTGTGAGCATTGACAAAATGGATGTATTCTTCTTAAATGCTCTAGGAGCTAGCCATGGTAACAAGCATGGATTTCTGGCTCCCTAAATTGCTCATGATTTTGTTGCTCATGTCAGTGGTGTAACAGCAGAAGATGTATCTTTTGTTCCATGACAGTTAAATGTTTTGAATCTTGACCAAACAACCACCTCTTAACTTCTCTTAATTCAAAACACAGTAGCCTGAGCTGAGACAACTCTTGACAGCTGTCTGACATTGCGTATTGCTGGAATTCCCTAGAGCTAAAGACTTAATGACAGAATTAAGGCCAGGTTTGTTTTTCTGTTTTAAGTATTGAGGAACCACCTAAGGGATGCTATGATCACTTAGCTACTCTGCATGTCTTCAGTCATCAGATTTATTCCATCGGATGTGAATATTTAGTGGGGAAATGGTGTGGAGGGCTATGATCAATTGCATATGTAGTACAAAATGGAGTCTACTTCCTTGGGATGAAGATACTAATTGAACACACTTCATGGCCTTCCATTGCAATGTACTGACATTTGAAAATAATGAAAGCTTGTTATTCCTTGCTGCATAACTATGTTTTATTTGTCCAGGGCAAAAGTGCTGCTGGCAGTGTTGTCTTTGGGGGATCAGGAATTGAAAGCATGCTGCTGTCTCTTTATTTGGAGAACAGAGCAGGCTACTACTTCACACAATTCTGTGAGAAGTCAGGGAATAAGGTATGAATATTTTCCTACTCTGTGATAATTTAGTCCACAATTGACTGAATGCCAAGTTATAGAGGGCAGCCAGACTGAAAAAGAAAGGAATTGAGAAAGAAAGATTGATGACTGGATGAAATATTACTTTAGAGACTCCAATCCCTCAACAACAATAAACTGTTCCTGTATATATGCAGACTAATGACAGGTCTTAACCAAGCTGTCAAATTCTTACTGTCTCAAACCTATTGGAATTCTTATTGTACCATCAGGGATAAAAAAAAAAAAAAAAAAAAGACTAACAATTTTTAAAAACTAACCTTTAACTTGCCAGAAAAAAATGAGGTCTTAACCCACAAAAACCATTTTCTAAAAAGATAGAAAATGTGCCATGCTATTACTCATGATAATCTGATTTCTTCCTACTTTTTGGGTTAGTGATGTCCAAAATCTCCAATGTTTTTAAAACATCCTTATGCTTCCATGAATCTCCTTGGATTTCTGAGAAATACAACACTATTTCTTCTATGTAGTCAGCAGATCTATCATTCATTGCTGAGTGTAAATTGAGGATTGGATTGGAACAAGTTATGAGTATTGAGTTAGTGTTTAGTGGCTTTGCAGAAAAATTGAGTCTTTAGGGGAGGTTTGAATGCAATCAAGATGGACATCTGTTTCACCACTAGCACAACCCAGTATCCAGCAGCAGTAGCTAGAAATGCTTCTGGCTTCTAGAAGGCAAGATCCCATGTTTCCAAAGCTGAATACCTTCAGCTAAAAATGTTAAACGTGTATAGATAGAAATCTAAGTAAACTTATTTTGTCATTGGAGATAGGCAACCACCTACGTGTCTCTAGCCTTTTCCGGTGCCAGACTCCTTTCAAAATTATTTGCTTAAAGTTTTCTCTTCAGCTGTGAAGCCTATTTCACTCATGTTCCAGGTCTGGAAGGCTATGGTTTGTGGAACACAGTTCCCTACCCCTACCTTTTCAGAATGCATTCTTTATTGGCTAGTGATGGGGGTTTCAGGGTATTTTTAAGGTCTGAACCCCATAAACACATGATTAAAACAGAGGACTTGAGGAAAGATCTAGACTTATTCTGAAAGATCTTTTGCTGTTTGTTTGAATCTATGAGATGAGGCCAAGACTCTGGGTCTCAGAAATGCATGTAATAAAAATGTAATGATACATTACATTTCCAGTAACATATGTCAAGTACACAGTATTTAATTGTTTTGGTTACTGCTACAAAATGCTATTTTACCATGGCACAAACTCTGCATGTCCATTATCAGCATCTCTTCTTTAGCACTGGCTTTATGCCACTGAAATGTGGTTACTCTTCAAATGTTAACTACAATGTTAATGATTTTAATGGCCAATTATGCAAAAAGGATACAATAAAAGATAGAGTATCACAGTGACAATGCTATTAAATATGTTGTCCTTCTGCCAGTATGTAACAGAAGATTAAATCTATCTTAAATTGAGCTTGATTTATGATGACCCCAAGGAGCTAAATAATTACTTGGAAAGTCAACTTTTTATAAAGTTGTGATATTTGAGTAGCAATAACTTACAATATTTTTCATCTCTAGTTGTGGAAGAACAGCGTGTACTTTTGGTTCGACCTACAGGCTTATCATCAGCTTTTTTACCAAGAAACCCTTCAACATTTTCAAATATGCAAGCAAGCTCAAGTAAGTTGTAAATAATGTGTTTTTACTTCAAAAATACATTTGTTCATTCCCTTCACAAATGCATTTGTTCAGTGTAAAGACTGACAAGAAGATAGAAAATAGAAAAGTTTCCAAATCTTGACAACCCACACCAAAGTAAATCTGTGTTGTGGACAATAAAATAAGCTCTTTGGATTGTTTCCATGGAATTTCTTGATTCAAACGTTAAACACGCATAGTTTGATTTCCAGGCTCTGCAGCCTGTTCCCAGTTTTATCTATTATACTCAGTTTACCTAAACTCCCCTTTGCTACACTGTGTCATACTTGGAAACTGTCTGCTTAGTGTTAACATCAGAGATAGTATTTTTTCTAAACCATGTAATTGTTCTGTACCTTTCCTTCCATCTCCTGTGTGGGTTAGAATTGCAGATCTCATAGTACATTCCTCAGATAATGACCTCAGTAATGAAAATTGATCTTTGTCAGCCCTGTTTAATTTTTATGATTGTCAGGACATCATTATTATCTTTACCATGATTGTCATCTCCCTAAATAAATCTTTAGACCCTCATTTAATACTAAGTGGAACTGGTATTTCCAATAAAAGAGTATTCTAATTGAGCATGCACTTAGCCCACAGTGGTGCTGATGGCAGAGTAGACTGATTCCATAAGGGAAAGAAACTGCAACAGTGTGATATCATTAGAAGAATTCTGAGGAACTTTTAAAATCACTTTGTGAAACTTTGTTCTGATTTTCCTCTCTAAACCTTGCATAGGAGTATATCCTATCCACATATTTCAATATATACTGTAAAAGAGCAAAGCTACTTCACCTGTCATTGGAACAAATATCTGTAGATAGCAGGTGAGAATACTCTCTTTAATATGACATGTTACAGAGCATCTGGACATCCTTGAACTTGTCTTCTTCTCCTTCTTGGAGGTTTTATTGGGCAAATGACAGAACTTTGCATATTTGTCCAGAATTCTCATCTGAATCAGTGTTATTTGTACAGAACCTCCAAGCAGAGGCCAAGGCATGGATTTTTCCCTCTCTCCTGTCTCGTACTGGATAAACTGAACTGCTACCCTCTTTAGTTGTTTTCCCCTCCAGCTCTTATTATGGCCTGAGGCTGTGGGCAGCTGAATGTCTCCTTACGTCTGACTGGCTCCTGCATCTGCCCAGGCCTGTGTGTAGCTGGGGACCTCCTCACAGCAGATATGCAAGTCGATCATATCTAGTCTGTGTCAACACTTTCCTATGTGTTTTATTGCAGGCCAAAGCTTAGCTTCTGGTTCTTGATGGTTTTCATTTTGGTTTCATTTCACACCAGTTTACATTCTTTTTGCAGTGGTTGCATGGCTGAGAATTTAGGGCCTGGGTCTTTTTTACTAATCTTATTTCCAGTGCTGGCCTGGTGGTGACAGCAGAACATCGTACAATCAGTGTTACCAGGCAATTGCAGACAGTACATACACATAACCATTAAAGTAAATACATCAAAACAAAATATGTGAAACTGTTCCATTAGCATAACTAACAGCTGAAATGTAACATAACAAATCAACACATGTGCTGCAACATTTGGGATCTCAAGCTTGCCTTTTAAGGCTGCAGAAAAATTATACTTGTTTTCATTGGAACACCGTAAAGAGTCAAGCTGCAACCAGTCTACAGAGGCTGCTTACAGAAGGGATGCCTTCCCAAATTCTGCACTTACCTTTGGCAGAAGAAGACAGTCACTCCAAATACTCCTAAGAGAATGTGAATCAGATTCGCATGACACAATGTCATATATATTTTACTATTTATTACAGAAAGAGACATGCAGAGATAGAATATTCCATATGCATGCTGCCTGCTTCCTGTTAAAAACAAGAACAAACCTTGATTGTTGTGTATCTGCTGCTCGTTGTTTCATTTATTAGACATTGTTATCTCAGCTTTATGATAGAGTAATAAAATGCTTTCCAAGGTATATATGGATTCACATGGGAGAAGAAACTACAGTGAGAATGAAATCTGATGGATAAGAATAATGACAAGTACCGGTAATCATCCAGGAATGTACATGGTTATTCACTGTAAACATATGCACAGGAGTGTAAAAAATTTGAAAATGAAACCAATAAAGAAACATATAATATTGGGCTTTAATTTTAAAAAAAAGTTATTTAGAATTAGAAAGTTTAATACAGTTATGGGAAATACAATATTTTAACTCTAGAATCAATTTAAATAAAGAGAGTCTTCATTACTGTGAACTTTTAGGGTCAGATACAAGATTTATGTTAGTGGGAAGTGATGATGGAGGTTAAGGCAGTTTAGCCTCTCTGTTTAACACCAGCCAGTGCATTGCATTCTTCCATCATACGATTCTGCCAAGCAGCTGCACAAGCCCCTCATTTAGATAAGAGCAATATCCATTCCTTTAGGCAGCAGTACAAAGCACTTGGACTTAAATCTTTCTTGCATTTCTTAGTTCACTCCAGTCATTCTGAAATTGCTTATCAAAGCCTTCTCATCTGGGGATGAATTCACATCAGACCCCAAGGCCTGTACAATCCCTGATTTGGAAAGTTATAAATGAGGCCAAAGTCTTAATCTGAATTTCCTAAGTATTTTGTATAATCACGTTTGTGCAATCGTAAGTAATTGCAGTATGCAAACTGACCAAATTTTCAGATAAGGTTTTGGGTTCAATCCATCACATATTCATGTTTATAGGAGAATTTATAGCTGGCAGGTAGAAAAATTCTTGTGTTTTTCAATAGGAACAAAACAATTAATCAATGAAGTTTAATATGCATTTGATGCCATATGATTCAGATTTTTGTATGAATTTGTTAACCTGTAAGTTCGTTTACTGTAATTTTTCCTGTTGATCCCTTAGGAGATTGACCAATATAACAGTTTCAATATTCCATTGAGAATGAGAAAAACCTCAAGAATTCCATGACATGGGAGTAAAAAAGGCTATGATTATTACTTTTTATAAAATGTGTCTTGCAAACCGCACTGCCCAGTGTTGAAGGCTGTGAACAGACACTTTTCCTCTTTTTTGACATGTCTAGAACTCTTCTCAGTTGGTTTTCCTGCAGTCCTTGCAATTGAATCTGTGCAGATCTGCAGATGTACCTCAACCCTGTGGCAAGGGACACAGGGATGAAAGCTACTTCTCATTTCTCTCCTATCTGCAAGTGCATGCATTTACTTACTTGATCAAGTCCCACAGCAATAGATTCTTACAAGAATTCAAGTAAAAAGATGCCAAATCCTCAGACACTGTAAATATGCATCCGTCAAATGAAGAGGCCATAATGATTACACCACCGAGAGTCTGGTTCTCTGAGTTCGGAAAAGTACATTCCTCTAGCTAGCTTAACCACCTCTAAAGTTTTGCTTCGTGTGTATTGCCAACTGTAACTATTGGTTCTGGAGAAAAATATCTGTCTTTACTATATTCTGGTTTTGCATGTGAAATTATACAGAACTGGGGGCAGTTCTGCAGGTAGAGCAGCCTGCAAAGGCAGTCCCTAATGTGGCAATATATTACAACAGTGGTCATGTGAGCAGAGTGTCAATAGCTTTTGGTCAACACTTCTTAGTCTGGGCAAGTTCTGACTTGGTAGGCTGATATTTTTTTCCAGCTCTAAAGAAGAGTAGCAAATATACTCAAGTTAACCAATTTCATACAAAATCATAGGGGAAAGGAATTCCACCCAAGAAACTAGTGGTGTGTTTGCTTTTATTTTATTTTATTTTATTTTATTTTATTTTATTTTATTTTATTTTATTTTATTTTATTTTATTTTATTTTATTTTATTTTATTTTATTTTATTTTATTCTTAAAACTATGCTCAAATGATCACTCATGTAAGGAACCAGGTTAATTTGTGGTAAAATATTGAAGACCTCTTTTGAAGCTTTTTTACTAATTTACAGATCCTTTGTATGGTAAGTCATAACAGGTGGAGCAAGGCAGTCCTAATGACAACTGAAATGGTTAACCCCTTTTTAAAAAGGCTATTTTTAAAGATACCACATCTTTATATCATTGGACTAGTCCCTTATAACTTGGCTAATTTTATACATTAAATATTTTGGATCAGACTTAACATGATGTAACCGAAACTTTCCCAGTGTTAGGGCTCTCCAAAAAATAACTTTCAACTTTTGAAATCACTGCAAATCTAATTAAAGTTGTTAAATTTATTATACTTAGGGATTTGCTGAGAAGAGTTTAATTTAGGATAAATGTGGTCTTGTGACTCTTCCTATGGATGTCCTCTTTCTCTTACACCTTGCACCTGCGTAACATTATTGCACTGATAACAGGGGCCAGAGTAGGCACAAACCATCTTTGTTTTCAGTGAAAATGTAGAAATGTGGGAAGAGTGTAGAACCCTGCATACACAATAAATACAGTAATCATAACAAGAGCTAACTGGGGGATGGATGTCAGCTATCGTAGCCGTATATTCCTCAGTGACCTAATACCAGGAGAATCTAAAGGGTTTGTTTCAAATTGTACAAGTCCAAAATAATGGCGATATACTCTATTACTATTGCTGTTTGAAAGACAGAGTCTAATAAGTCAACATTTAATTTAAAACAAACAGAAACATAGTTATTTAATGTACTCAAATATTCTCCCCTTGTGCTTGAAATCTAAGCACACCAGTGTTTTATTACTGCTTGAACACAGAGTAAATGTATTATTTTCTTCTCTTCTGTTGCTTTGTTCATTTACTAGTTACAGCTGGATTTTAGCAACATAGGGAAATGAGAATTATCAGAATCCTGAATTCTTCATTGTCAAACCTGGGTGATAATAAATATTGAAAATGGACTTGTCAGTGCTATCCTAGAGAGAAAATCTGGTTTATGCTACTAATCTGGTCCCTGACTGTATGTTAAAAATATAGTTAGACTTTAACAATATAAAGAAGAGAAAATATTTATATGAAATATATTTTGGCAGCATCTTTTTTTACTTGAGTTCCTAGCTGCAGTCAGAATCATGACATTTTAGAAAGCTATTCTGGAATAGCCTCTTCCAAGATATTCCTGGAAAAAAGGTGTTTTACTCTGAGTTTTCAATGTTCATTTTCATAGCATAGTTTATGAAACATTTAGAAAACAAGAGTTTTATGTAGGGGACTGTATGAAAAAAAAATTGAAATAAATAAAAACATTACTCTGTGCTTCAAGAATGAGCTGTTAGGGAGAAGGAAATATCTTCCAGGTTTAGCTCTCAGCTCCTTGTACATGTTGAATGGCAAATTCTGTGCTTCAGATAAGAAGCATGTTGTAATTGTTGCTTTGGTAAGGGCTTAGACCTTAATTGTGCCGTGGTATCTCCTGCACAGATCCTGTACTGTGATATGAGTCTCACCACTGTCAAAAAACTATGTAAGACAACCTCCACACAGAATGAAATCGTATCATTTTTCATTAATTTTAACCTCAGATTTACAAATTACCTCTCTTAGAAGAAGTAAGATGCCTTCACTAATTGGCCCAGCACATATTCTGCAAAACAACAATTTGACTTCATGAAGAGTGCAGTTGCTGTAATAATTGTGATTATCTGAATCTAAGTATCAGCCAAATATATCCGAGTGAAAATTGCCTTAAGCATTACTTTGTGGTCTAACCATTTTAACAAGTAGGAGAAAAAATGGCAGAGGGATCCATTATGTCAATAACTGAATTTTGGACGAAGTAATAATACTACTAAAAATAAGGTAGCTGTAATTAGATATATGTTCTGAACATACAGTAGGGCAGTGGGGGACAAATATGCATTAATTCTCTCCTTTAAGGGTCTATGACCATTGAAATGGATGATGGCTAAGAAACAGTTTTCTTGTGTTTTATTGTAGTTCCTTTATGCAACTTACATTGCTCCATCTGCCAGTATGGACATTGAACTTCACCAGAATAAGAAAAATATGATTTATCAGAAAATTGACCCAGCTTTTGAGGACCTTTTTGACCCAGCGGAAGAACATATCCTCACTATTCTGCTGGAACCGTGGATGAAAATGGTGGAAGCAGACAAATACACTTATAGAAAGGTAATATCTGGATAACACCATGAAAAATTCTTATTTCAGGGAAGAAGATCACAAGAGCATTCATATGCAACCCTGTTGTATTTATACGCAGGACAGGAGAAGTATTATGAGATGTTTTACTTACTCACTCCTTTCTATCTTGATACGTGGAAATAGGCTGAGCTTCTTGTGGAGAGCAGACTTCTCATCTGAAAGGAAGGTCTGGGCTTCATAGACTCCTTGGCCTGTGAATTAGGGAGGAACACATCTTGCTATGGTAAAACATCTCTTTGCACTCAGGAAGTTTCATGTTTCTGCAATTGTACTATTCATCAGAAGTAATTTTTTTATGATGGGTTCCCCACAAACACTCTATATTTTCAATGATAAACACATAGTAAGGTGGTTTTCTAAAGTGTCAGTGCAGTGATAGTAGGCATTTATGGTGTTTAGAATTTAAATGCAGCTACTGCTTAGCATAGAGGAAATGTGATATGGTGATCCATGTACTTGCCCCAAACACATTTTAGATTGCTGCTCTAAATAAGTGGCTCAGAAGAGTGCTCAGTTCTGATCCCAGAATGCTCTGAAAGCTTGAATTGAGCATGCTCATGGAGGTCAGCAGAGATGGCTGCAATCCTGACTGCCTTTGACAAATAAGAACAAGAAATGGTGATGACAGTGGTGGATGCTGTGGCTCTCTGTTCATTGCAAACTTACCTACAAGTTGCTAGCTGTAGGTCAAACTCGTTCTGGATGCCACAATATGAAAAAGATATAAAGCTATTGGAAGATGGCCAGAGGAGGGCTATGAAGAGGATGAAGGGCCTTGTGAGGAAGCCTACAAGGCCTGAGGTCACTTGTTCAGCCTGGAAAGGAAGAGATTGAGGGTAGACAAAGTGGTCTACAGGCACCAATCTCTTCTCTGTGGTGCCCAGTGACAGGACCCAAGGGAATGGCCTGAAGTTGCATTGGGGGAGGTTTAGGTTGGATATTAGGAAAAGTTTCTTCACCCAGAGGGTCACTGGGCACTGGAACAGGCTCCCCAGGCCAAGCACCAAGCCTGACGGAGTTGAAGAAGCGCTTGGACAGTGCTCTTGGGGACATGGTGTGACTCTTGGGGATGGTGCTGTTCAGGGCCAGTAACTGGACTCAATGATCCTTGTCCGTCCCTTCTAACTTGAGATACTCTATGATTCTATGATTCTAATTTCAAGTCTTTAACATCTCTCTCTTGGATATGGAAGAGAAACTTACAGGGGGAAGCAGGAGTTAGAGGGCAGGAAGTTAGTTCTTTTTCCTGTTTTTATTCACTAGGACCTTAGATCAAGCATCTCCAGTTTATAGGAAATACCACTGCTGATACTTCTGTTAGCTTGTAACAACATACCCACATTTCGCCCTGCAAAATATTTTGAAATCCTTTTGCAGAAGTTTTGTAGTACAGTATATTTTGGGTTCTATATCATACATGCATGTAAGAGCAACTAGATGAATAGATACCTAAAAGCAAAGGCGAGAATGGTCTTCTAAGCCTGTTAGGTGGTAGTCAGTATTAAACATTTAAGCATAGAGTATAAGAACAGAAGAGAAACATACAGCCATATTCAGCACTTTGCAACCAAGGAAGTTCAAGGATCAGAGGCCTTATCCACATTTTTGATTTTAATAGTCTTTGATGAGGCTTTTTTCCCCATGGGTTTCTGTAAAATGTATCTTGAGTGGTACATCTTCAGCATCACTGTAGAAGTGGGTTTCATGGTTTAGTTATGTAATAGGAGTAAAAAATGCATATCTTGATTTGTTTGCAAACCCCTCCCTGATAATTTCACCTGGTTCCCTAGTTTTGTATGTCATAAGGAACAAGTGAACAATTGTTGTCCTATTCTCAATGTTGTTATGTTTTTACAAGATTCTGTTGTATCCCACTTCAATTAGATCTCCTTGAAACTCAAGAATCCTAAACACTTTGACCTCTCCTCCTACAGAAGGTGTTCCATACCTTTGTTGCACTTATTGCCCCATCTGTATGTGTTACTTTATATTCTTTTGATAAGACGCAAGCAGTACTCAAGGTCTGGATGCATTAAGGGTTATCCAGAGGCAGAACCATGTTTTCTGTTGTGCTCTTGGTTCCGTTCCTCGTTGCTCCTGTCATTCTAATTGCCTTTTGACTCCTGGTGAACTTCGAGTGGATGTGCAAAATGTAAGCTAATAGCCATCTGCAATGATTCCAAGATTTCCTTCCCAAGTAATGACTGCTAATGGAAAGCCCTAATTTGGAGCTCACTGGAATGACTTAATGTTTATTATTGTTGAATTCAGCTGGCCTTTTATCATGCAGATGCAGAAGTGTCCTGATATCCTGCAGCTTTTCACAGTCAATTTAATTTTTTGCTCTGTGGAATCATTTTGCAAACTTTGTTATCTCCTCACTCACCTCCTTTTCCAGATAGTTTCTGAATGTTTAAAAAACAACCTCAGTGCAGATCCCTGTGAGACTCCAATAGGAACCCCACCCCATAATGAAAGTTATTTATTTCTTTGGTTTTGATTTTCTACCTTCTAATTAATTCACGAGGGGACTTTCCCTCTCATCCTGTGATAACATAATATCCTTTAGAAACTTTGAAAGTTTGAAAAACTTAGTAAAATGAAATATACTGATCCAAACACATCTGTAAAATATTTTCTTTGCTTTTCAACATCTTTTGTAACCTTTCAGATAAATTACTTTCTCTAAACTATTTCAGCTATAATTCTTTTTGACCTGCAGTGCACCTTGGAATTGATTGATAATTTTCATGAATCTGAAATTTTATTTACTTTCTATCAGACTATTTTTAGTCTCTTGTAACTGTATATTTTCCATATGTACTACCAATAAGAGTTGTCTAGGGTCTATTGCTGGTCCTCACTGAGTCAAGTCATCAGCACAGCCAAGGGCTTTTATACATGGTTTTTCCATAAAACGAGTCTGCTTTTGCGTTCTCTGAATACTGTATTTTCACTGCTTCTAGTGATGGAAAGATTCCTCCAAAGTAAGAATTGAAGAGATACGCATTTCCTTTCACTTAATATGTGTGGCAGTTTACATCTCCTTGAGTTAACCACAGGATAATCAATTCCCCTTTCAGTTTAGAGGATGCGTTGCTTTGCAAGTGTAGTTACGTGCAGACTTCTCAGTGTTCTAATAACACAAACATCTTAATCAGAGCACAAAAAAATCAACTAAATCCTTTTGACTGCACAATACATGTGTTTGTGAAGAGCTGTAATACACAGACATAAAACGACCTGTTCTAGGAGGCACTAGAGTCTCTTTGTACTAGGTGCAGGCTGATATTAAGGCACACTCCTTCCCAAGCACAAAGACAACGTCTGCTTTGTATTTTGTTCAGTCCCTGGCTCTACTCTTCCCCTTTGTTCTACTCTATAGCAGGACATATTTGGCCCATAATGAAACAAGATATTTTATCAAGAATTAGGTGAGTCCAAAATTGTTTATTTGGGACACATTCAGTATATATATCTACGTTTTTTCTTTAAATGAAACATGAAATTAGGAGAGTTTCTTTTTACTGCTGACTCTCATCCTGCCTCTATCTGCTTTCTCTTTAAACTTTATGAAAAATGATCTGAATTATTTTAGTATTTACTTTTAAACTATGTTTTCTTTTAAGGGAAAGAATAGCCCAAAGTACTTTATAACAATGGAATAAAGTTACATTGAGCCTGAAGACATTCAGATAACACAGTGATTAGTGTAGTATTCGTATTCAGATGAAAGTATCAAGAATGTTAATCTAAACATTCTCTTCTCTCTCTGGCACATAAACACTTGTATAAGATAATCACAGCTTTCTAATCTTTGCAATGGACATGCCGATCAGTATAAGGCATTCACTTGGTTTTGCTAAATATCCTAAAATCTGCATTCAGATGGTTTAGTCAGCCAGGAGGGTCACCAAATATCTCTTGCAATTACTGACTGTTTGTACATAACATGAAGAACTGCTCTAGTTACATACATACAGCTTCTAAATAAGTTAAAAAATGCCAATACTTCATGAATTCAAATCACAGACAATTAATTAAGGAAGGGGACAAGACTGAAAGTCGGAAAGCTTTCACCTTTATTGTTTAGATATTATAACTTCTTTCTCATCTTAAATTTCTGTTTCTCCAAATCTGTGGCACTTTGTCTTTTTGACATTTCCCATTGAGAGTCCTAGTTTTAAGAACTGTTTTTCTACTTCTCAGTGGCACTTTGATATACAATTTGCTGGCATAGGCAATCAGGTACATCTGACCCAATATACACAATATAATATATACACAATATATTATCTACACAATATAATTTAGCAATTTTTTGAATACAAAGTTATTTGCTTAATGATATAGTTAGGGTATTTAGTGGTATTCTGTAGAAATCTGCATCTGATCCTACACAGATGGGAAAAGTTTGTTCTACCAGGGCTTTGGATAGAATTGTTTGTCACAAGAGTGTGACTTCTTGTCTCTTCTAAACATCAGTCTCATTACTGGCAAATGTATTCTTTTCTATCCACTGTCACTGGCAAAGTGCCCATATAGTTCTCCAACTTCCTATAATGCGTACTGTAGGGGTGATATAAGATATTATTTTTATTAGGTGGAGTTGGTGGAAGAAACTCAACAGCTGGACTCCGTGTACTTTAGAAAGCTCCAGGCTTTGCATCAAGTGAGTAGTTCCAAGAAGGATGAGGTAAGACAAGTACCTACTAACAAAAACAAACCCTTTCTCTGTCAGAGAGGGTTCACACTTTGAGTATCAGCAATGAAAGACTGACCAGATGGTAGTTTGGAAAAGCAAATAGTCTGATTTTTACCATTCATTTTGGGGACTGATTGACAGCCATTGTGTTAATTAGATATATAGGTCTTCTGTCAGTTCCATCAACATCAGTCCTAAAGTCTGTGGAATGTATTTGGGCCCCTACTCTTGAGTAAATACCTTCATTTCAAGTGAATTACAGGTATATATTGGATGATTTGATTATGGAACCTGCACACACTGATATGTTTAAAGCGAACATAAGAGTAAAGTTTACTAGGAGCTGAAGCCTTAACTCAGTTTATTTTCTCAGCAATCGAAAAGCTGTTTTACAGAGATAGGTCATCTAATGCAAGGATTACTAGACTGAGCAAAATACAGACGTGAAAAAAACAATTATGCAAACAAAATAATTTCTCCCCTCAGGGTACTGTTGCTGACACTGGGGCTCTCAAAGAAGATCAGCACTTGCATCAAGTTCCCAAAGAACTGGCAGGTCCTAATCTATCTGACCTGATCTGCGACAAAGAGAAGTTAGAACACTTCTGGGCTTTTCTTAATGAGCATTCTGCTAGGTGCGTTTCTTCATTATTATTATTTTACCTGTTTCTAAGTTCAGAAGAAATCTTTGCTGAGGATCTTGGCTGTCTAAGATTTTAGTCTTTTTAAAAATGTATTTGCACATTTATGAAATACACACGCACATTGTTCAGACAACTGAACATGTTTGGGGTAAAAATTCTCCTGTCAAAACGTATTTGTGTTACAGTTCTGCTTTCAGTTTCTTCTTTGATTAGTGGCAAACCCCTGAGTAGAACAATTAGCCTATAATGAGTAAAATTTTCTCTTTTTTAGTATAGATTCAATTTAATACATTTTAAGAATTAAAGCTGGTTATTATAAAAATGTACAAATAGAAAACAGGCATGTTATTCTCATAGTGTGACAGCAACCACAGTTTTGTGTTTGCTGAACAGTTTTAAGTACTAGCTTGTAGCAGATACAGTCTTAGGCAGGGTCTTTGAAAAAGTGAGCCTGTTGGTTTTAAAAGTAAGATCTAAACAGAAGCTGACACTTTTTTTCGTCTTTAAATTGTCACTTCCTTCCTTTAATCAGGGTTCCCATGAGTTGATGCTTTGCACATTGACTGTTACTTCTAGTCAAGCACTGCAATAGCTTTACATTGGATATTGGTCAGCTTTTTCAAAAGTACCCAGAAAGGGGCATCTGGCACTAAACTCATCTGGCCAAGACTCAACGTCATCACTTCTGCTTATTGTCACATAGGTTCCCTTTGTAGTCAGACAGAGAAATACACACTTCTGGACACAGCATCCTAATTCTGAAGGCAACATCTAAAACCTATTTGGATGAATCATTCCTAAGATGGTTATTTCTTCTTACTAACTACAAAAGGACTGCAGATAATGAGTCCAAATGGATATTCTTATGCTGTAGGTGCCTACTGTCAGGTGACTTCTGAGTTAGTTTTCTAGAGCAGTGGTCTCCAAACATTTTTGCTCACGCATCTCATCAGTAAAAACTTTCTGAGTATGGAACCCTAGTATGTATCTACTTTTTTTTTTTTTAATTTTTTTATACATTATATACATGTGCTACTTCCTGCCCCTCAACAAATGGTCTTGCACACCTCCTTCATACATTGCAGTTGGGAGACCACTAGTCTTGAGTTCCTGTCTAACTGGGGAAATGGTAGGAATCAGCAGATAACAGGTCCTGAACAGGTATGCTGAATTGCCTCTGGTATTTCCTGCTTCTTTGTTAGTCACAGGCAAGTCCCATCTTAAGTGGTAGAGCCAAGCAGAGAAATATTTAATCATAGAGCTTTTTT